>OVBE01010742.1:0-14731 GCA_900406425.1 Iberis pinnata
TTTGAACCAAAAATCTTAATGGCATAGACTAAACATGATTCACATAGGATCAATGAGTTGAAGTTTACCTGAATTGGATGATATCTTAAGTACTTAAATGACATAATTAAACTTAAGTATTTGCTAGACAATAGATTAGCAAATCGCTGTTTATCAGAATGCAATTCCCTGATAACGACAAAGCAAGAAGACCCTGGTTCGTTCACACTACCTTGCTCACTTGGAACTTCCACTTTTGATGACTGCCTTTGTGACCTGGGAGCTTCCATCAACCTTATGCCTATTTCCACTGAATCTAGGACTGGATGATTTTAAGACATCACACATAAATCTGTTGATGGCGGACAGATCAGTTAGGCATCATGTTGGCATATTGGAGAGCTTACCTATCAAGATCAAGGATGTCACAATACTCACAGACTTTGTGGTATTGAAGATGGATGAAGAGCCTAAGGATCCATTGATCTTCGGAAGATCGTTCCTAGCAGCGGTTGGAGCTGTAATCAACATCAAGAAAGGTCACATTAAGCTAAACATAGGGAGAGGACCAAAGATGATCTTCAACATAAAGATTAAACCCAAGGACCTCACTGCCCAAAGTCAGCTGGTAGCTGATAAGGAACTGAATGAAGACAACCCGAAGAATGGGTACTCAAGTGTTAAAGAAGTTGAAGATGGATTGGGAAAGAAACCAACGAAGTCTGGAATGCACAATGAAGTCTTCAAGCTTATTAAGGAACCTGATAAAGGAGCTTCTGCTGAGGTGAAGGAAATCAAGACATTGGAAATGTCCAAGCGTGAAGGCAACCTTAAGGATCCAGGAAAAGGAAATCATGAGTTCAAACCTCAACCTGAACATGTGCCACCTCTTAAGGCCACCTTCAAACATTCCAATTTCTGAGGAAAACTTGGGACCTGATATCAGAACCTTGGAAATCAAGAATGGAGACCAAGTCTTCTTACTCAACAAAAGGATCAAGTATTATCTTGGGAATATGGATCCATTGTGTTCCAAGACCTTCATCATCAAGGAAGTGCTTTCTGAGGAAGACATCATACTTGTTGTAGAAGTTGATGAAAAACCAAAGTTGAACTCCAAAGTTGATAAGAACTATGACAAAGGAGCATTTTCATAAAAGACCTCGGTTCTCTTCGGAGAACCGTCTCAGGGTCATTAATCCTAAAAACAGGAAGTCAAGCTTAGTGACTTAAAACAATCTCACTTGGGAGAAAGTCCCATGTCTATCTTTGTATATATTTCAATTTCATTGTTTTTAAATTTCAGTACTTAATTTAATGCGCTTTATTTTTACCTTATTTTGGTGTCTTAGGTACTTACGGATTGAGTTTTGGGAATTTTTTGCAATGAGAAAAGAGATGGGACATGGGCGATATGCATTTTTAAAATGTTGATCAAACGAGAGATGGTCCGAACCCATGTGTTTTCAACAAAGGAGATCGATCCATGCATTTTCAACCAAGGTAGTGCCACGATCGATTTATCCATGATGCGTGATCAATTCATATGATCGATCCACTCTAAGGCCATGATCGATCCCATGCACAGCGAGTGATCGATCCGCATCGTCTATAACTAAAGCCATGATCGATCCCATGCACAACATGTGATCGATCCAATCGATCCAAATGCTCAACAACGACCGATCCAAGACATGTTCGGGATCGATCCGCACACTAACATAGGAATCGATCCATATGCCAAAACCGTCATCGAAACGGCCATTGAAGTTGTGATCAAACCGAGCCGAGAACACGTCAAACGGTTTGGAGCATTGTGATTTCGAACAAGCATCTCTCACTCAAAGACAAAGGAGCACCTTCATGCCCACTTGCCCACTTGCATCTCCCATCTAGGACGCATCTCTGGGTTGAGTTAGGAAACTTAGGTTTCATTGGCATTGGGTAGATGAGGTTTTAATTTTGTATGCATCTATGTGTTCTTACCTTTTTGAGAGAACCCTTGTTCTGAATTACTAATCCACTACATGAAGGGGTCATCATTACTCCTTAACATGTCCTTGACCAAATGAGTTCATTAAAGGCACATGACTTGATCCATGGTTCCTGATTAAATGAATGTTAAAGGGACAAACGAATTTGAATGCATTGTGGAAGTTGGAATTGATCTGTGATGAACTTTGATGAGTATGGCTAAAGTTTTTAAGTAGGATGAACTTAGGATTGCATTCTAGAACTAGTAACCAGGACATTAACATTACATGTATTTGCAACATGTTTTGGTTCTGAGTTCCCACTTTCAAACCTCACTCCCAAACATCTGAATTACTTTCTTAAGGGCAAGCAAGAATTTAGTTTGGGGGAGTTGATGACTCTGAATTTTCATGGATTTTACATATCAATTAGCATCAATTCTGAGGTCTAAAAGCGTGCATACATCACATTTATAGTTTATTTTAGTAAGTTTATGATTTTTAGGACTTTTGCATTAGAATTTGCATATGCACGCATTTTGGAGATTTTTCAGGACTTTCAGGAGTTTTCGGGAAGGATTTGTGAGATTTCAGAAAAGCAGCACTTAACATTGAATGGAGCAGCACTTAACATGGATTGGACTGGATCTACCTTAGCATCAAGGCAGGATCGATCCCAAAAACAAACTTCAGATCGATCTCAACTTCTTCTCAGATCCATTCCACTACCTCTTTTAGATTGATCTGAGATCGACCCCATGTCTCCATCGAGATCGATCTGAGATCGATCTCACCTCACCATCTGGATCGATCTAAGATCAATCCCAACACTTGCCAGGATCGATCCCAGCAAGACCTGAAATCGATCCCATCTCAAACCAGAATCGATCCCTCTCTCTCGTTCAACAAAATTGGTAAAGTCTCATACGAAGCTAAGGAAGTGCATGGGAGTGAAGAAAGAGTAAGAAGGAAGTAAGATGAGATCGATCTCACCTTTGTCTGGATCAATCTCAGGCACTTGATGCCTGGATCGATCCCAACGTCATACGCACCTTAGACGCATCTCAGTTGGATCGATCTTATGCAAGCGTCTTCAGCTCGGATCGATCACGCACTTACCAACTCGAAGTCAAACACGCTCCGACCCAACCAACTCAAATCCGGATACCACCTGAACCAAGGCCCAAGATCCAAGACAATGATTAGCATTTTGTCTTTAGTGCGAATTAGGGCTTTTCTCTGAACATTATAGAAGCCCTAATTCGCCTCCATTTGAAAAAGTTTTAGTTTTTCTTTCCTTTTTAGGTTTTTGTCTTAGGTTTTATTTTCTTATGTTGTCCTTTATGTTCATGGTATAAAAACCAGATTTCTTTTAAGTTCTTAGTTAATCTTCTGTTTTTCTTTAGCTTTCTTGCTTAGCTTTAGGTTGTTGCATATCTGGTGCATGTTGATTTACGTTTTAAGCTTTAATCTCCTGTTTTAGTTTACTGTTTTATTGCTGTTCTTCATTTCTGGGTTTGTGTTCTTGCTGTTCTTCCCCTGTTTTTCCTAGATCTACATGTTTACCTTTAAAGTTATGTTTTCTGTTTCATATGCTTCTACTCTCATGAGTAGTGAGTAGTTCACTAAGTTCCTGAGGATGAGGGTAGACTAGGGTTGATGTTCTGGGTTTACCTTAGTTCCTAAGCTGTTTCTTCTTAGATCGCTTCTGTTTCACCTGTTCGTAATGCTGATTGTATTTCTACCCGGAAGGGACTGAAAATCCATCGTTAGGCCCTTCAACACCGGAAGGTGAGTCATTGAAGGTATTCGGACCTAGGTGATTTCAGAGATTCGTTTTCCCTTTCTAAGGCATTAGATGTTGGGGAGCTTATTGGCTATAGTAGTGGTTGTTAATGCATGTTAGGTAGTCACGGCAGTTGAGTTTGTGACTGCTTGGCTTGGGATTGATTGCCAAGGAATTTGAATTGATTGCATATGTTGCTACTATCTAGGAATTAGCTCATTGTATTAGGTATGTTAGGTACTTAGGTAGTCCAGGGTTGATCCTTAGTCAATTACCCTTTGTCCTCAGGAACTGCTTTACATTGCTTGCACCTTTCACCTTCTTTGCATTTACTCTGTTTTTACTTTCAAGTCTTATATGCTTCTTTCTGTCTTTCTGCTCTTTATGTTCATTGCACTTAGGACCTTTTAGCAAACACCCCTTTTTAACATTTAGCTTGACTTTAAAACATCCATCTTATTCCAGATTGTTTAGTGCATTCTCATTATGGATTGATAAGAAACTAAAAGAAAAACAGAAGATTAACTTAAAGCTTGAAAGAAATCTGGTATTTACACCAAGAACATGAAGAAAAACAAAGGAAAATAAAACATAAGACTAAAACCTAAAAAGGAAAGAAAAACTAAGCTTCCTGCAAATGGAGGCGAATTAAGGCTTTTATAGTGTTCAGAGAAAAGCCCTAATTTGCACTAAAGCCAAAAAGCTAATCATTGTCTTGGATCTTGGGCCTTGGTTCATGTGCTATCTGGATTTGAGTTGTTTGGCTTGGCGTATGTTTGACTTCGGGTTGGTAAGTGCGTGATCGATCCGTGCTGAAGACGCTTGAACGAGATCGATCCAACTAAGATGCATCTGAGAATGGGATCGATCCAGGCATTAAGTACCCGAGATCAATCCAGACAAAGGGTGGGATCGATCCTGCCTTGCTTCCTTCTTAGTCTTGCTTCAATTCCATGCACTTCCTTAGCTTCATCTAAGACTTCACAAATTTCGTTAAAATAGAGAGAGAGATATCTATCCAGGTAAAAGTGGAGATCGATCCATGCTGAGATGGGATCGATCTGAAGTGGCTACGGGATCCATCTGGAGTTTTGCTAAGATCGATCTGAAGTGTTGCGGGATCGATCTACAAGCTTGGTGATGGGATCGATCTTGCCTTGATGAAGAAGTGCCTGAGATCGACCTAGGCATGTGCTGAGATCGATCCTGCTTTGGTCCTAAGGTAGATCCAGTCCATTCCATGCTAAGTGTTGCTCCATTCAATGTTAAGTGCTGCTTTTTTGAAATCTCACAAATCCTTCCCGAAAACTCCTGAAAGTCCTGAAAAATATCCAAAATGCGTGCATATGCAAATTCTAATGCAAAAGTCCTAAAAACCATAAACTTACTAAAATCAACTATAAATGTGATGTATGCACGCTTTTAAACCTCAGAATTAACGCTAATTGATATGTAAAATCCATGAAAATTCAAAGTCATCATTATGGCATTGCATTCATCATTTGGTACCATCATTCCTTGAGCTTCACCCTCCTTCGTGGATTTCTGAAAGATTTCCGGGTATTTCACCATTATCTCCTTTTTTGAACCGTGATGGGAATGGCAACCTTGGAATATAAGGTGGTAGGATGAAGGGTGTTTCCTTCTCCTTTGAAACATATAGCTTTTCCTCAAAAACATGCTTGACTTTGGTAGCTGACTCTGGTTTTATCCATGTCATGGAATCAGTTTTTGCAGAATCTGCATTTCTACGTCTATTTAAGCTCAAATCTCCCGAAACTTGAACAACATTGTCTTCAGTGATGTGAGTAGGACAAGTGTGAGAAGAAAGTTCATGGGTACTCCCCAAGAAGATGGCATTGACATGTGCATACTCCTTTGGGTTCTGAATTGCCTTTCCCTAAAGTTGGCCATTTGTGGTTGGAGGAGAAACAGAAATGGAAGCAAACTTGCTTTCCAAAGAAGTAACCCTGGAGTTTGTAGCTTCAATATTTGAAGAGAGGGCATTGAAAGAGGAGTCCTTCTTGTGGTGGATGTCACCTAGTTTCGTAGTTGTTTCCATTGCACCATTCGCTTGACCCTGAAGAAGTTGTTGCAGCAAAGGATCCATATTAGATTGTTGTGGTGGAGGTTGTTGAGGTGCAAAACCAAGAGGAGCACCAACTTGTTGTTGCTGCTGAAAACCACCATGTGGTTGTTGATTGGGAAAAAAACCACAATTTTGAGCGTAATTGATGAATGGCTGGATATTTTTCTACTATTGTGGGGGGATAAACTTGATCTTGAGGGTTGGCTACGTTGTTGATTCGGTATGAGAGACCAGGATTATTCGAGTAGTTGACAAAACCCTTGTTATATCCACCTTGATTATGAACATAGCTAACCTCCTAATGTTGGTCAGTCTCCCAGCCTGTAGTTGATCCTGCTCTTCCTCACTGATGAAGTGAACATGATACTGCTATCTGATATCACTCGATTCCCATGCTTTATAGTTGGTATTTCTACTTGCTTTGGCATCATTCGAGTTTTTTCCACGTGTTTTTGGTATGTTTTTAGGAATTTAGGTGTCGGAGACGTTCTGAAACAAAAAGGATGATTTCTGGAAGAATTCACGTGCGAATGAGCCAAATTGAAGCAGCAGGATCGATCGTGTCAAATTAACTGAGGATCAATCGATCCCTACCTGGATGGATCGATCTCAACACTCGAATCAAATTGAAGATTATCAAAAACACGCATTCGTACTCAAGATTGATTATGAGTTTTACTAATTAGATTAGGTTTTTATTATTATGATAAATAGCTTTAGCCTTAGTTTAGGAAAAAAAGACACAACACAATTTACAATTACAACTTTTTGAGAGCTCTTCAGAGATAAGGGATCTACTTTGTATTGAAGAAGATTTTTGAACTCCTTTATTCTACACAATTCGATTACCTTATGTGTTTTCTTCTGGTGATAATGATTGTTGATTGCTTAGTTATGTCTGAGTAGTTACTTTGTTAGGTTTTAGGGTTTATCCCAGGAAAATCAAGATTTGATAGTTAAGGTTTGACATTATGGATTTGAATTGTTAGGTTTTTAGTCTATATCTGAAATTGTTGCTTGAATTAGCCTGATCACCTAGTTCATGATATTAGGTTAATAAATACAAAGGGGATTGGTTTAGAAACTTGACCTAGTCTAGATGAGTAAGTGTCTCTGCTTGCGAAAGTATTATCTTTGATGCTTATGAACATATCAAATATGAATTCATTGCATGATTGAAGTGTTTAAATAAGGCGAGAGTTTTTATTTGGGGAGTTCGATTATAGGGGTCTAATACTTCATGAGGAGATTAGCCTATCGTTGTCTTTTGAGTTGAGAACCACTTTCATAAATAAAACTTGCATGTCAACCTGAACTACAAACCTGATAACCTGTGGAAATTCCTAACGCCTAGCGTTTTCTCTAATTGCTTAAAAATCACTTTAATTTACTGTCTTTTAATTATTTGCTTTAAAAAAATTAAACTCTACCTTTTATTATCATCTTAGCTAGAAATGAAAGTTAAATTGAGAGTCGTACAATCTAGTCTCTTGGGAAATCGACCATTTACTATACTACGAGGATATGTTCTCTGTAGTGTAGATTTAGGATTAAAACCTAAACTTATCAGATTTTTGGCGTCGTTGCCGGGAACCAATTGTGCATTTCAAGTTTTACTTAGCATCTAGTGTAGGATTTTTTTCAATGTTAATCTCATTCTTTCTTCTTGTCTTTGTTTTGCAGGTGCATGAAAAGAAGATCTAACAAATCATATGAACAAGTCAACCTCACTAACGAAGAACTAGCAAGAGTAGAATGTTCTAACCAGAAAGCAAGAAAAAGCTCAAGCTCGTCTAGCACAATGGCTGAGAGTGTGATTCAGAATCCGGTAATACTTCAGAATCCGGTCATACTTGAAGACCAAAACGTCCATAACCCTCAACAAGGACTACATCAATTGGTGATTAATCAACCAGGAGGAAACGAGAATCAAGTGCCACCAGGACAACAAGAAGGTAATGGAAATCAGTTGCCACCTAAACATCAAGTAGGCGGTAATGGTAATCAAGTGCCACCAGAACAAGCCAGAAATCTCCTACCACATAGAATAGGGTACTAGTTGGAGACTTCAACATCCCTGAAGCTTTCCTTGTCAACAAGAATGCTCTACACCCTCGCCAACCTCAAAGGCAGGACTACCTTTACAGCTCATCCAACTGCTCAGGCAAAGTCGATTCTATGGTTTTCCCACCGAGCATCCTATGGATCATATAGACAGCTTTGAGGATATATGCAGCACCATTCATCTTAATGGAGTCTCTAAAGACTTCATGCACTATAAGCTCTTCAACCACTCTCTAGCAGATAGAACTCTCAGGTGGTTGAAAACGCTGCTGGCTAACTCCATAGAAACTTGGGAAGAATGCAAATCCAAGTTTCTAAGCCACTTATATACCTCTACAAGGACTAACAACCCAAGAAACAAGATCTCTCAGTTTCAGCAGGGTCTCGTAGAATCATTCTTTGAAGCATAGGACAGATTTAAAGAATACCTTCTAGATTGTCCTCATCATGGCTTATCTAGCTAAGTCTACTTAATACCTTCTATAGGGGCATAGAGCAGTAGTATCGACTCTCTCTCTTGATACTGCTAGTAATGGTGACTTCAGGACAAAACATGTGAATAAAGACATCTAATAGACAATCTAGCTCAGAAACGACAACAATCACTACCCCGACTATGATCAAAAAGTAAGATCATCTACTTCAGAATCTTCTAATTTATCTGAAGTGAAAGGACTCCTAACTCAAATTCTCAAGAAGAAAAGTGAGAAGCATGTCAACTTCGCTGAAGATATGGAGAAAACAGAGGCTGATTGTTTTGCCATTAAAGAAACTAAGAATGAAGAGGAAGTGAGCTACATTAATAGCGAGGGACAGAGATTTTACAGACAAGGTTTCAATAAAGGTAATCTCTCTTGGAGGAGTACTAATGTGGCTAATCCACAAGACCATGTTTATCCTAACCAATCGCAGAGATTTGTGCAGAAATATGGACAAGCATTCGGTCAAAACTCAGGTGGAAGTGGTTTCCAAGAAAACCAAAATAGAAGTTTTGTGCAAAACTCAAACTCATGAGGTTTTCAATCAACCTCTCAACCTAGTTTTCAAGCAAATCCCCCTCATGAAAACATGGTTGAATCAATGATCAAGGAGATTCTAGAAAGCCAGCAACATTCTGAAAAGAACCTGAATGTGAAGCTTGACAACATGTATAATGATTTGAAAAATAAGTTTGAAACATTGTCCAATCGTGTCGAGAAATTGGATCTGCAAGTGGCTCAAACCTCAGAAGTAGTCAAGAGACAAGCTGGTGTTCTTCCTAGGAAAGTGGAAGACAACCCAAAAGGCTACTGCAAAGCCATAAATTCAGTTACAGGAAAGAAGAATGCAGAGTCTAAAGGTTCTGCAGATTTTAGATATTCTCCAGATGATGCCGGCCAATAGATCGATCGATCCCCTAAGGGATCAATCGATCCAGTCATTCGAGTAATTCAAGAGACATCAGATCGATCGATCAACATACTTGGAACGATAGATATAGGGAAAAAGTAAGTCTCCGGGAAAACCGATCGATCGATCCATCGAAAAAAATCTCGAAAAAAACTGAGATCGATCGATCCACTGTAGGATCGATCGATCCCCCTGCAGAATGCTGAAATTTCTGAACAACTAAAGGAACTCAAGATTGAAAGCCCAGACGAGCTTGATACTTATGAAGAAGAGTTGGTATACTATGATGAACATTCTAACAAGATAATACCACTAAGAAGACTTCCAAAGCTACCAGATCCTGGCGAGTTCTTAGTTCCAATTAAGGTCAAAGGAGTGATTTTCATGGATTCACTCTGCGATACAGGAGCTAACGTTAACGTCATGTCCAAGATTGTTGCTGAGAAGTTGGGACTCAAGGAAATAAAACCATGAGGGCTAGCTTTTACACTAGCTAACAACTCTGTCATATCCTCAAACGGATTGATTTCCAATATGATGGTTTAATCCGGATATTGTGTTATCCCGCTCGAATTCCATGTCATAGATACCGATGGAAATTCATATGTGTAATTGGTTCTAGGAAGACCCTTCCTAGCATCCGTAGGAGCTGTGATATACATGACTAAAAAGCGAATCTATCTAACTAAGATCAAGAAGGGCTACTACTATCCAATAGTACCCAACATTAATGCCTCTACGATCAATATGATGAAGAATAAATGGTAACACAAAATTCTCAAGCCAAGTCTCAAACCGAGTCTAGTACTAAAGAGATCATTACTAAAGTCTTGAAAGAAGAAGCTCAAACCCCAATCAAGAGTGTAGCCCCTAAGATCAAAAGGAGGGGTAAGATAAAATTGGCAAAGATCGATGAGTATCCTCAACCAATCATGAAGCCGAAAACATCGATTGGAGAAGGAATCAAGCAAAAGGAAAAGAGCAAAGAAACTCCAAAGACCTCTTCAAAAGTAAAAAAAAAAGCAATGAGACATCAAAGGAGATCAACAAGGACATCCATCTTATTTTGATTCCTTAAACGCTATTTGAAGACGGAATAGAGTATAAGGTAAAGTGCAAGGGAACTTTGAAACCCTTTTCAAATGTTAAGGCATTCTTCCCCTCAGATCTGAAGGAAAAAGGGAAAAAATATTCGAAACTAATGATGAGGAAGGTTTCAAAGATGAAAATATCCGGCGATGGTAGTTTCAGCAAAGCTTCAATTGGTGCTAACTTAGATTCTGCTTAGCAGGTAAGTTCGTCAAGCTTTTGACGTTAAAAAACCGCTGAGTGGGAGGCAACCCACTAATTCGGTGCTTTAGATTAGTTATATATAGTTTTGAGCCAGGTTAGCTTTTGGAGACTAATATAATGATTTTTAGTTGTGAGTTTAGAAGTATTTCAAGTAAAGAAGAAACTGATCGGATGTTTAGATCGATCGATCCGTCTATGGATCGATCGATTACTGAAGAAAGATCATTTATACAGAATGAGAGATCGATCGATCCATCTATGGATCGATCAATCCATCAGCATTCAGGAAAAACGTTACAATAGATCAATTAATCAGTCTATGGATCAATCGATCCAACCGATCATAAACATTACGTAATCATATATCAATCGATCCATCAATAAACAGGTAAGTTGCTACATTTGAACCCACACTTTTGATCCTACAGATTTTTCATGTCTCTTTCCTTTTCTTGGGTTTATTTTCACACTGAGACGGTGTGATTTAATTCTGGGGGAAGGGTATATAGCTACTAACTGTGTTTTGAGTCTTTTTTGATGTTTCATCATTTAGGTGAAAATTTTCAAAAATTTTCGTTTTGTTTTAATCGAGTCAAAGGAATAATGACCAGAATATGTGATGATTATTAGCCTAGTGTGAGTTTAGACTTGATTTCTACTTGATTACTGACTTAGATAAACTAATGTTTTTAGGTTCGGAACCCCACTGATTGATTGATGTGCTTTTGAAAGTTCTAGTGTTTTGGATTGTTGATGATTTGATGCTAGCTCTATTAGGATATTACTTAACATTGACCATAATTTTTCTTGCTTATAGTGTTGGTTATACTTTGAAAAGCTAGGTACTTTGCTCTTCATTTCTCTACAAAACCGACAAGTTCTTTCAATATGATCCGGGTCCTTTTTCTCCCTCCGTTCAAAAAAAGAAAAAAAACGGTAAAAGAAAAAGGATTGAAAGCGTGATCTAGAAATCTGTATTCATCCCAGAAAAAACCG
This sequence comes from Iberis pinnata, assembly GCA_900406425.1. Classification (NCBI taxonomy): domain Eukaryota; kingdom Viridiplantae; phylum Streptophyta; class Magnoliopsida; order Brassicales; family Brassicaceae; genus Iberis; species Iberis pinnata. The sequence continues at coordinate 11,570 of OVBE01010742.1, forward strand.
TCTGCCAAAAAAAGAGAACATAAATGCGAAGAAAAAAAGGCAGAAAGAAAAAGGATGATTTCTGGAAGAATTCAGGTGCAACAATTTATTTTTCAAAGGTTGTTTAGGATTAGTGTCTTTTATTTTTTGATTTCTGAACTTATGGTTGCTGAGATTCTGAGAGTTCCTGTTTAGTTTTCAAACCTCTTCTCAAGATTTGGTCTCGCTTTACTTGAGGACAAGCAAAGATCTACGTCTGGGGGAGTTGATATCACTCGATTTTGATGCTTTATAGTGGGTATTTATACTTTTTATTTGGAATCATTCAAGTTTTTTCCACGTGTTTTTGGTATGTTTTCAATAATTTAGGTGTCTGAGATGTTCTAGAGCAAAAAGGATGATTTCTGGAAGAATTCAGGTGCAAATGAGCCAAATTGAAGCAGGAGGATCGATCCTGGTAAATTTACTGAGGAGATCGATCGATCCAAGCGTGGATCGATCGATCCAAGATCCTGAAGATCTACAGAATTTTAGATCGATCGATCTCCCTTTGTACCGATCGATCTTAGAAGACACGGATCAATGGACCGATCGATCCCTACCTGGATCAATCGATCTCAACACTCGAATCAAATTGAAGATTTTCGAAAACATACATTCGTCTTCAAGACTTATTCTGAGTTTTCCTTAATAGATTTGGTTTTTATTTTTCTTATAAATAACTTTAGGCTTAGTTTAGGGAAAAAAGACACAACACAATTTACAGTTACAACTTTTTTGAGAGCTTTTCAGAGAAAAGGGATCTACTTTGTATTGGAGAAGATTTATGAACTCTTTTATTCTATGTAATTCGATTCTCTTATGTGTTTTCTTCTGGTGATAATGATTGTTGATTGCTTAGTCCTGTTTGAGTAGTCACTTTGTTAGGTTTTAGGGTTTATCCCAGGAAAATCAGGATTTGATAGTTAGGGTTTGACATTATGGATTTGAATTGTTAGGTTCTTAGTCTAGATTTGAAATCATTATTTGAATTAGCATGATCACCTAGTTCATGATATTAAGTAAATAAATACAAAGGGATTTTGTTTAGAATCTTGACCTAGTCTAGATGAGTAAGTGTCTCCTCTTGCGGAAGTATTGTCTTTGATGCTTATGAACATATCAAATCTGAATTCATTGCAAGATTAAATTGATTAAATACGGCGCGATTTTGTATTTGGGTAGTTCGATTATAGGGGTCTAATACTTCGGGAGGAGATTAGCCTATCATTGTATTTTGAGTTGAGAACCACTTTCATAAATAAAACTTGCATGTCAACCTGAACTTCCAACCTGATAACTTGTAGAATTCCCTAACGCCTAGCGTTTTCTCTAATTGGTTAAAAACAACTTTAATTTACCGTCTTTTATTTATTTTCTTTAAAACAATCAAACTCTACCTTTTATTACCGTCTTATCTAGAAACAAAAGTTAAATTGAGAGTTGCACAATTTGGTCTCTTGGGAAATCGACCCTTTACTATACTACGAGGATCTGGCCTCTGCCGTGTAGATTTAGGATTAAAACTTGAACCTGATAAACAAGACTTTTGAGTATCTTATCTAAACAAATGCCTTAAGTCTACTCATGTCATTGTAATACTTAAGGAATTAATCCAAATTCAGGAGGGTTTACACATTAATTCTATGTGAACTTCATTTAGTCTAAGCTAATATGAGAACTAAGGTTTTAAACGTCTGAAACAATAATAAACTAAATAAAAGAACAAAAGTCAACAGCAAATAGAAAAGTCAATAGAATATTAAAATCTTGAAATCAAATATAAGATGGCTAAGCAAAAGGCATAGGTTATTGATTTGATCAATTAGGAAACTCCTCATGATGTTCAATACAACTATCTAGCTAATCATTGGTCTAAGATTCTATTCCTAGACTAATCCATTCCCATGGTAATAATCCCTTCCTAGATCATGTAACTAAAACAATCCCTTGAATGATTACATAACCAAGAAGCATTAAACTCTAATCCATAACAAACCACTAAACTAACTAACACAAATCCCTTTGGTTAGGCCTCATTTAGCATGCAAATATTGGTTGCGTCATTTTATCGAACACCTTCCGGGCACAAATCAACCTATGATCTAGATTCAAGTGTTCAAGTTAAACCTAGCATTAAGAACATCATCAACATGAGGATCAATGAAATCTAAGCCCTAAGCATCATGATTCATTCCCTAATCAACCTAATCTACCTAGCCATTTGCTTAAAGGTAACTACTCACTATTTATTAAATGAACACAAATTCTAAGAGTAGAAATGTGTTTATCCATCGATAGAAATAGATTTGGAAGAAGAAAAACAATCAAAGATAAACAAAATAAACTTAATTGAAGATGAGAATCAAAGGAGGTTACAAAGGTTTTTCTTCCCAAAAGCATAAAAAAAACTAAAACATAAGATATCCCTAAAAATTAGGGTTAAAGGTTTAAATAGTCTCCAAAAGAAAGTTGGGTTAATCCATAAAACCATTGGGTTAACCAAAAGACAAAATGGGTTTTTACTACAAAGGGAAAAGTCCAAGGTTGACTTTTTGCTTTTTCAGGTCGATACCGGTTCGGGCAAACCGGTATGACAGGCCGATATTGATTTTCTTCTTTCGTACTGGTTTGTCCAAACCGGTACGTTTCCCTTGATTCACCTTATACCGGTTTGTGCAAACCGGTATAGCATACCGATACTTCCTTACGCCGGTACCAGCTTAATCAAATCGGTACCATAAACCGCTACAGCTCTATATCGTCCATACCAACATTCATACCGGTACCATAAACCGTTACAGCTCCAAAACTCCACCTTTTTGTTCCATTTTAAGCTCCTTTGATCACAAACTCGGTTTCCCCACTTCTAACGCCTGAAACAATGAAATGCATATGCAAATGCACAATAACTAACCTAAATGATCATGAATCTAACCTAAATGGATGCAAAAAAGGCTATAAATATGCTAAAATACAAGTATATCAACTCCCCCAAACTTATCATTTGCTTGTCCGCAAGCAAACTACAAAGGATAGTAAGGAAGAGAGGTGTGAAGGTGGAAATCTTAGAACCAAAATATGCTTCTAGAGTAGGTGATATCATTGTCCAAGTTACTAGTTCTAAAGTGCAAACCAATCTAT
>OVBE01010743.1:0-14731 GCA_900406425.1 Iberis pinnata
GAGAGTCGTTGATGTAGATAATTTTGACAAGTATTCCTGGGGTAGAGAAGCTTTCACGTATTTGGTAGATTCCATAAGGACTACCGACTTCCAGAACTCGTCTCAAACCATTAAAGGTTTGATTCATGCTGTTTACATATGGGTGTTTGAGTCAGTTCCCAGTTTAGGGGTTTTGGTNTTCCCAGTTTAGGGGTTTTGGTGGGGAATCGAAAAGATGTCAGTGAAGGACCCTCTCTTCTCCATTGGTAGGGTTCTCGAAAATGATTTAGGTTTGCTGACTTCATTGCTGATGAAATTCAGAATCATAAAGAGGTATTTCCATTGTAGAATTTCTTTCTTTTTCAGTTTTAATTAACATTGTAGTTGAATTTTGTATTATAGTGTTATGAAAAACTGCAGTTGTATTTTAAACTGCAGTTTTACTTTTCAAGTTTAATTTAGCTATTCTTGTTTTGTTTAGTATCATGGTTGATTACCAAATCATTTTGTATTTGGTAGGTTCGTGTCAGACATATGATCTCAGTCTCCATGGAGAAAATGTATCCTATTTAGCCTGACGATAATCTTCAAGATGATCCTAGGCTTGATAAGTTGATTGTTGATCTCATGAAGGATGTCTTGGTCCCAAACCAATGGCCTGTTGAAATTAAAGTTTCTCATATTGTGTTGACTGAAGAGGGAGTAAAAAAGAGGAAATATAAGGAGACTAAAAAAAAAAAAAAACAGAGAAGCTTACAGAACAAGTTTAAGAAGGCCCTTCGAAGGTTAGTGGTGACGAGGTACTGATGGGGTTGGTGTAGTCCATGACCACATTAGTTGGAAGGATCGAAGCAACTATGAACCATCGGTTTACCATTTTGGAAGACAAGATTGGCGCAATACAAGGTGATGTGCGGATGTTGAAGGAGGGAAAAGGAAGGAATACACAACCACTACATATTGATTTGGAAGCAAAAACGCCGATGAATGTTATATGCTTTTTCAAAATAAATCTCATACTTTTCTTTTGCCTTTGTTTTGTTTTTTTATAACAGAGGATTATATTTGCTGAGCAGTCTTGGATATGCTATCAAGAGGAATTAGAGGATAATTTGTCTGCTCAGAATTTCGAATCCAAGAGAACACCTGGTGTGAAACAACCGGCCATGTTTCGAAAAAAAAGTTAGATGCAGTGCCTACTGAGGTTACACCTGGTGTCCAAAAAATGAACAAAAAAGAGGTGGAAAGGAAGGTTAAGATGGAAAAGGTGTACGAGACACAAAAGATGCTGCCAAATAAGAAGCCTAAAAAGACGCGTAATAAGAACCCTAACCAAACAAAGAAAGTGGTGAAACACAACACTGATGACTCTGATTATGTTGTAGACGTTTTTGCGCCGGTTGTAAAGGATGTCTTAAAAAGGGGATCCCCTACTGGGGTTCAGTCTGAGCCGGTTGAAAAGGATGTCTTAAAGACAACACAGTTGTCTTCAGATGACGATACTGAGGAAAGGGCACTTTTAGAAATGGGGAAAAATTTGATGTTTTGACCAAGCATCTCTTAGATAGTCAACCGCAGCCATTATTAGTAAAGAGAGTCCCAACTTTGGCAACTACTCAGGCTTCACCTTTTGTAGGGAACTCTACCGTTAAACGCATCATACCAGGTGTTGTATCTTCAGCCTATGTCTATGATCCAATGGAGATGGTGGCTGATTCGAAGCTGCGGGCGTTGATTACGTGGATGGTAACTGAGGAGTNGGTTGATTACGTGGATTGTAACTGAGGAGTACGTTTCACGTAACTACAACATAATGGCTTTTTTAGTTTTGCATATTTGTTATGTGATGCAGATTTGTATTGTTATGTGATGCAGATTTGTTTTGTGTTGTGTGCTGTTCCCGATTTCTTTTGTATGTCTTGCAGATTTGTTTATGCATATATGTTTTTAGTTATATTGTAGATTAGTTTCTTTTATGTTGTAGTAATGTTTTGTGTAGCAGATTTTTTTTGTTATGTGATGCATATTTGTCTTTTGTGGTGTTCCAGATTTCTTTTGTATGTCTTGCAGATTTGTTTTTTCTTGTAGTTTTGTTTAACTTATGTTGTAGTTATGTTTCGTGTTGCAGATTTGTTTTGTTTTGTTATGTGATGCAGATTTGTTTTGACATATTTCTATTCTTATTACATGCAACAACCAATCGGAAGCGCACATTCTGATGTTCGGTTCTTTAAAATATTGGCTTTACCTAGGACACGTTGGCCTGTAGGCGACTATGGATGGCTTGCAGATTCTGTGAGTAATTGCAGTTTTGTATCTACCAGTCAACAGGTTTATCTGTTGGGTTGGTCCATTTTGAAGTCTCCACTTACGTTTATTTCTCTGCTTCCTTGCAGCACCTAGAAGAAGTGATAACTATGTTCAGGTTGAGATCAAAAGGGCCAAACTCGCCTTACAAAGAGAGAAAGTAGGGTTCGGAGATCCATGGGCCATTAACTATTGGTTTATAAACTACAATGATTTCTGCAAAGATCCCAAAACATGTATTTATGAATGACCACATTAAGCAATACAATGGTGTAAGTCCTCCCGGCTCTGAAACTAACAAGATTTGGCAGACAGACATTGACAACCTATATGGTTGTGTCAATGTGAATGGTAATCAATGGATTGCAATTGATGTCAACTTTCCAGAGAGAAGGATATATATAACTCTATCCCAACCCTTTCTACCAATAAACAAATTAAAGACCACCTAACCCCTTTACGGAAAATGATTCCTACATTGGTTAAGAAAATGCAGCCTGTAGGTACGCACTATTCTGGAGCTCAGTTTGATGTTACAAGAATTCAGAAAGATACACTCGTGAACGAATTACAGGAGATTGTGGTGTTTACTCTCTCAAGTACATTGAGTGTCTAGCCCTGGGATGTTCGTTTGATGGTCTATGCGACTTGACAATTCAATCCGTCCGGGAAAGATACACTGCTGAGTTATTTGAGGAAATACCGTGGGGCTCTGAATTTGCTTCAACAAATCCATTACCACGGCGGTTCAAGCCTGAACATCTGCAACTCATGGATAATTCTATGTAACCTATGGATTATGATTTGATTAATGTAAATATAAAAGAAAACGTTTTAAATGTTAAATGTGATTTGATTGTACGTTGTATATTTTTTATTTTTGTCTAGATTGCACAGTTATCATACGTTGCAGAATTATTTTCTCTTGTAGATTTTTGTTTTAGATTTTTTTGTTGTCGCAGATTTTTAAACACATAAACACGACATTTTATTGATGGATTGAGGACTTGTTTTGGCATAGGATTCATAACATTTTAAACATAAACTAAGACATACATAACGAACCAGACAGTTTTCGTACGTTGCAGAATTATTTTCTCTTGTAGATTTTTGTTCTAGATTTGTTTGTTGCCGCAGATTTTTAAACACATAAACACGACATATTATTGATGGATTGAGAACTTGTTTGGGCATAGGATTCAGATAAACATAAACTAAGACACAGATAACTAACAACAGCAGATTAATAACCTTCTTCATTTCCAGACGGTCCTCCCAAACCTTTGAAACCTCCACACATCTTCTCCAAACTACCAACGTGAGGTATTTTGGTCTCCTTCCATTTTTTTCTTAAAAGCTTCCTCTTTAGCCTCAAATTTCTCGAACTCTGCCTGGATGTCGTAGCTAACGTCCGAGATCTGCTTTTGTAACAAACAGAGCTTTGCGTTCTTTCGCTCGTATTGGATCCTTCATTCCATTGCTTCATCCTTCGCTTTGTTCTGTTGGTTCATCATTATAATCGCCGACTTGTAATGCTTGTGTAGCGAGTTCAATTCCTGTGCATGAAGATCTTCTTCGACGCCCTCCATCGCCTCCGCTTTTCTCTTCCCTTTATCCATGACTTCAATTACAATTTTTAAGTAGTTGTGAATATTTTAGAAAGGTTTCGAAATAACCACTTATATAATGGTTTTAGATACATTTATAAATGGGAAGGTGAGGGGGTAATAATGTTTACGGTTGGAACACATTAGTAACCTACTTCAACATTGTAGATATGTATTTAGTGTTGCAGAATTGTTTCCAATAATTGCATATGTCTTTCTTCTATTGCAGATTTCTTACCCATGTTGTAGTTTTTAAAATGTGTTGCAGTTTTCTAATCATGTTGCAGATTTGTTAGCGATGTTGCAGATTTTTTATCCGTATCTATGCAAGTTGCAGATTCAGTGTCGCCATTGCAAATTATATTACCCTTTGCAGATTAATTATTAGTATTGCATAATTATTGACTGAAAAATTGTGTTCTTCCCGATTTCTCATATGTGATGCACATTGGTTATTGAAAACAATTATTGTTCAACATTAAAAGGGGAGTAATTCATTAACGCATGCTGCATATTTTTCGGTTATGCCCACTCTTATGACCAAATCCGCATGTGTTTGCTTTGCGGGACTTTTTATTCTTCAAAGCTATTTCTAATGCAGATTTTAATCTTCTCTTCTTTGGTCTTCCCGGTTGTGGTTTAACAGGTGGGGGTTTTACCGTATTCAAAACATCGGCCGGTATTGGTTCTGCAAAATCTCTAGTCATAATGGGTGTTGCGTAAGAATTCAACAGGTACGCCTTTGAGTAGTAAGGGTCACAACAAGAAATACGAGATAGTTGTCGTTCCTCTGCCGCTGCTATTGCATGTTCGCGTGGTATTCGCTCGAGGTCAAACCTATGACAAGAACATTTCTTCTCTTTTAAGTTGACAATATGTATTGAAGTAGGACCTGTTACTTGAACTTGATCTGCATTAATTTCCTAAACGGATAGAATCTTAGAATACTCCACACGAGCCTGCAAAGAAACACATACAACTTATTGTACGATGAAACGAAAACACAGTTGTTGCCTGTAGTAATTGTTACCTCTAGAAATTTCTCAACCCCACGGGTTAATTGTGTTTTCAATTTCATTGCATCTGCCCTCCTGCCAGCAAACCATCTAGTCATCATCCCTCGTATAACTTCTAGAAGCCGCACGATGGTTAAATTCCTTGCTGGTGATAATACTTTGTTCATTGTTTCGACATGTTGCTTGTTAACATGTTATATATGTCTCCCGGGAAATGCACGCGCGTCCATAATTTGACATCCGCTTTCTCAAGGTAGTCGTGAAGTTCAGGGTTGAGCTCTTGAATCCTGGCATAGGCGCTTTGAAAGTCCACGAGTCTGAACGTATATGCAGCTTGTTTAACCAGACGGAATGCTTCTTTGCCCCTATAGTGAACTAAAATGTTTTTGTACAAATGGTACGTGCATATGCCCCGACTGGGTTTGGGGTACACTAAGCCAATTACTCTACCAATGGATCTGTGACGGTCAGATATAATGGCAAGGCTTTCGTCATTTGGAATAACTAAACTCAATTACCTAAAAAACCATTCCCACGATTCATCGTTTTCTGTGTCAACAATAGCAAAGGCCAAGGTAAAATTTTGAAAATTCTCATCTTGTGTTGTTGCGGTAAGTAGTGTTCCCTTATACCTTCCTTGCAAAAAAGTTCAGTCTACAACGACTACTTTACGAACATACTGAAATCCATTGATACTAGCACTAAATGAAAGGAACAAATTCTTGAATTTGTTGTCTTCATCTACGGAGTACATGGCGTGTGTCCCGGGGTTGGCTCTTTTAATCATGTACAAATATGCATGTAAATCTGCGTATCCTTCCTCAGGAGTGCCACTTACCAAACCCTGTGCATGCCTTAGTGTTTTGTAAGCCTTCTAGTAGTCAACCTACAAGGTGAATGAACACGTCAATGAAAATAAATCGACAACGTAAGTCAAAAGTCTGTAAGGTAACTGAAAATCTGCGACATTAATATAAATCTTATAGATCTATTGCCTTGATGTTAAATCGTTTATTCAAAACATCCGAAACGTGTGTAGGCAACACACTAGGCCCGACATCCCCAACATAGTACTTGTACATAATTCCTAGTATCTCTGCACTTGCCTGTCTTGTTATGGATGCTCTGAGCGTCACAGAACATGTATGTTCGAAAGTATAAGTACGCACATAAAATCTGGGCCAATCATCAATTGGTGTTGCTCGGAGTTTCCATGAACATCCGCTTACCCAACATTTCACCACTAACACAAAGGGTGTCGATTTGTAAACGTTGTAATCGAACCTCTCAATCACAGTCAACATTTTCAACCTCTTTTCCAATTGCTCCCTTGTGTCAAAACTATTACCAACTCTTATTTTGAATGAATCAATATGGAAACTTCGTAATTGGTGTTGCCGATTTCCTTCACTTATGTAGACGTTTGACGAACACATCTTCTTTGTTTTCTCTATCTCTTCCACCTCGTCTGGACTCACTCTATACTCTGGGAAATTCTCATCCCCTGAGTCTATTCCGTCCGAATCTTCACAATAATCAAATATTATCTTATCTAATTCCTCTGCACTGTCTTCCTCTGAATCTTCTGTAACAGCTTCCTCCTTCAGAGGATGTCTTATTTGCGGTCCATTCGTTGCAGGAATTCTCATTTGAGGACCTTCACTACCTCCACCCTTTTCTTTGATCTCAACACAGAGATGAACCGGTCCTTCGTTGGACTGACATAGGAATGTTCTCAAATGTCTGGTATTAGTTACATACACCGGAGGTTGATCCGGAGGTAAGCAACTCAAAACCTTCTTCGGTAGCATGTAGCTCAAATTGACATCGTAATGGGTTATCTCTATTTTGTAGTCTTCAAGAACCATATCCATCAATTCTTCGAAAGATAAATTTATTTCAGCTAACATCGACCTAGACCCTCGAGAGCTGTCGACAACAAACATATTCCAACCATTACTATGTCTCCACTTTCCACAAATAAGTATAAGTTGAACTTGGGACATTTCGTCAATAGAATTAACGAATCCGAACTCAGAAATTGAAGATCTCGATGGTGGTCTCTGCAATTGAAGAAATCGAAGGTCCTCGCATAAATTGAAGCTCTCGATCGTGGTGGGGCCTGGAAATTGAAGATGGCGATTGCGGTTGAAGCAATTAAAGGTCTCGATGGTTGTTGAGGTAATTGAAGTTGTTGAAGTTCAAGGTTGTTGAGGTAATTAAAGATGTCGGGAATGGAGATGTACGACAATGGTTGATATACCCAATGGGGCTACTGTAATCAAGAAAACGATGGCGTATCATGACAGTAACAAGGAGGCGGAAGGGTCAATAAAATCTGCAATGTTGAAAACAACTCTGCAATGCACGAAACTAAACTGCAACACGGGAAACATATCAGCAACATAAAACAAATCTTCAATGCTTCAAAAATATCTGCAACTTTTACAAAGAATTCGGCAACGATGGCAAAAAATCTTTAACATTGAAACGTATTGTCTTTTCAACTGACTGTTCGGTTTTCGCTTTTGTCAGACGTCTTACTTTTCCCATTAGTAGGTTCTGACCTACTAAATTAAATTTATTTTTTTAGGGGTTTTTTCCTCTTTATTGATTTAAGATACCGAGATTATTTTCGCTATAAAATCTCAATCCTCCCCAATATAACTTAACTTCCCTATCCAAACCTTCTTTCTCTCATAAAAATAAGATCTACATCCACAATTACATCATGAGTGCATCAAATTTCATGGAACACAAGAGGAGAGTCAGGGTGATTGTCAAAAACCATGAAGGGTGGAAAGACGTTTACTCAATGCGTGTTCATTGTCGCATGAGGAAACTCATGGCGCACTATTGCGAGAAACATTTCCTAACCTATAGCGCTATCAGATTTATCTACAATGGCCGCCGAGTTGGAGCAAATCAGACACCTAACTCGGTATTTTAAATCATAGTATTTCCGATTTATTATAACTGGTGCCGAGTTATTAGAACCACTATCGATTTATTATAAGAGATGCAAATTTATTGTTAGTCTGTTGCAGATTTCTTGTTGCCGATTTACTTTTGTGTTCCAGATTTATGTTAATCACAAATCATGTACTGATATTCATGTTTTTTTGCAGTTGCATTTCGAAGAAGAAACAACAATTAATGTGTTCTTGGAGATGGTTGGTGGCTGTGGGAATCTCTCTCTCTCTCTCTCTCTCTCTCTCTCTCTCTCTCTCTCTCTCTTATTTTATTTTTTCTCTTTNTTGTTCACTTTAACTTTTTTTCATTTCATGTGACGATGTAATGTTTTTCCTACTGGTTTAAGACTAATTTATAGCGTTTTTCCTCAAACCTAAAAGCTATTTTCTCGCATTGCATGTAATATCGAACTCTAAATGTTGCTAAATGCGCATCGTATGATGGTCATACTATTTCAATATGTTGTTGTCATTGAGTTCGGTACTACGCGAAACTGCATACCCAATAAGAAAAAACTGCAAAGGAAATTACTAAAAAATGCAATGCAAACTTCATAACCCAAAAACGATAAATTCAAAATAATAAGAGGGTTCAAAGAAACATAAACATCGTCATTAAAAACATAAAAATTAAACATAAACAACAAAATTAACGAAGCTTTTCATCAATTTGACGGTCCTCCAGACCCGTCGTGGTCATTCCCCAGAGGTGGGTTTCCAATCCGCGCCCACTCTTCGTACATCTTCTTATGCCTTGAACACAGCCTGTTCAGTTCCACCTCGATGTCATAACCCACCACCGAGATCTGCTTTAGTAGAACATAAACTTTAGCGTTCTTGCGTTCGAATTTGATCAGAGCTCTATATCCCTCATCCATCTCCTTCATACGGTTCTCCATTCTGTCGATCCTCCCCTGGTAATGTTTGTGTAGCTTGTCGATTCCGTTATGGTGGTGGATTTTCAACACTTCGGAGTAGGCGTCATCATCCGAGTCACTCAATGACTACAACAAACAAAACAAAAGATTAGTGGTATGCAACCTTAAAAATATTTGTGAATCATGGAACAACCTCTCTTTTCTTTGGCCTCGAGCGCTTGTTCTCGACCCACAGTTTCTTTCCCTTGTCCATTTTTTTGCTTGAAAACCTTATGTGATGAAGAAAATAGACTGATAAAAATTTACTTTTAGGGTTGACAATATTTATAGAAAGTGAAAGGGGGTAAACGAAGGTTTGCGATTCTTGTACACGTTTCGTGTTCTGTCACGGTCTTCTTTAATTACGGTTAATGCTGACTTTTAATGAGATAAGACAATAACCATTTCGAAGTTTCTTTCTCACTGCAGATTTGTTTGGTGTGGCAGAATTGTTTGAAAACCTGCAATTGTAAACAAATCTGCATCAGTAAGTGAAAGGTTGTCAACGAACGGTTGCGATTGTTCAACACGTTTCATGTTTTGACACGGTCTTCTTTAATTATGTATAATGATGACTTTTACTGAAAGGGCACACCTTTTTAGGTGAGACAATAACCATTTCGAAGTGTCTTTACCATTGCAGATTTTTTTGGTGTTCCAGATTTGTTCCAAAAACTGCAATAAGAAACAAATATGTAACAGTTATAATTTTTAATTCAGTAAGTATACAAAACGACGTCGTTATAATCGTCTACTACTGTTAAAAGTCTTCTTGAATAAAAACAGAATTTAGGGTTCGTAACTCATTTACGTTTTATCTTGGGTTAACTTTGGGACTCGATTAAGAAGATTTGAGATATGGGGAGGTATATTTACAGCCTTAGCGATCAAGAGGAATCCCCTGGTTTCGATCGTAACTCAACAGACGAATATGAGGTCAACAGCCGCACTCCACCCACTGGAGTGCAGTTATGGTACAGACCCATCGGAATATGGAGCGTCAGTGGTGTGTTACTGTGGTGAGCATTTATCGCTCCAAAGCGCCACTATCTGTCCGAATGAGGAGAGGTTGTTCTACACATGTCCTAATAGAAATGTAAGTGTATTACCGATTATTTTTCTTTACTTGCAGAGTTCTTTTATAATAACATATTTGTTTAAAAAACAGCAGAAGACATATAAAACTGCAATTTTAGTTTAATCAAATTTCGTTTTTGGACTGCAAACTCCTATTGATTGATTATTATTGTCATAGGATGGTGGGTGCCACGTTTGGAAGTGGTGGGACATGGCAGTTATCGAAGAAATGAAAAATGTTCGCGATCAGACTGAGAGCGCTCTCGTACAAGAGGTTACTAAGATTGAGCAACTAGATGCTTTGCAAGACCAGGTGCTTCAGACCAGAGCCGACATGGCAGACTTGAAGAAGAAGCTAAATGTGCTTCGTGTTGTTATGGTTGCCGTCATTGTATCTTTTCTAGCGGTCTATCTCGTCATTTGATAGACCGATTTGTAATCCAACAATTTTCAAATAAAATGTAACTTTGGTTCCGCTATGTGCATAAAAAAAATAGGCCACTCTCGTTTCAATATCGGCAAAACAATCATCGGGCAAAACATATTTGCAACACACTTGAAACGACGTCGTACACTTTCAAAAATATCAAAAATTTCAAAGGGAAAATAAACTCTATTGTTGGTGTAATACGATGTCGTATTACACCAATATGAAAAATGAGAGTTGCATAATTTTCAGTCACAACATCTCTGTAATACACTCAAAACGACATCGTATAATATGGCCACTGAAACAACGTTGTTTCAGTACGTCTCGTAAAACGACGTCGTTTCAATCCACCAATATGAAAATCGGCCACGATTTTTCAAAATCGGCAGTACAACTACCGCAGTTTTTCAAAATCTGCGGTCAAAGGATGTCGGGAATATCTGCGGCAAACAAATCGGCAGTAATGTAAGGGTCAGATGAGTAAGAAAAAAAAGTATGCGATAACGTGTTCGTTAAATATGCGGTTATTGCAGTTTTAACCTAAATCTGCGGCCAAAGGGGTTAACCTGACAATTTCGGCAACTGATAAATCTGCGGCCACGACTAACAATTCTGCAGGCAAAAAATACAAATATGCAGTCTCAAAGATATCTGCAATGCCAAAAAAATCTGCTACGTGATTAAAAATCGGCGAAATAAAATCTGCTTTGTAATAAATCGGCAATGTTATTAAAAAATCTGAAACTAAAATCTGCATAAGTGATAAAATCGGCGGTGGCGTCTACGAAACTGAGGTGACGTAGGTGTGACTTAAAACTCTGCGGTCAAATAGAAAAACAAATCTGCCAGAAAAATCGATGAGGAAACAAATATGCAATGCAAAAATAAATATGCGACAACAAATCTCCGGCAACAAATCTGCAACCCAAAAAAATTGGCAGACCAAAAATTCATAGATTTTTTTTCCTCGAAAAAACGCGGTGGTATTTTTGTAAATACTTGATACCTTTTTCCTCTCTCATCTATTTAATTTTTTTCCAACTTTTTTTGTTTGTTCATGACCGAGGGGTACAATCGGGTTTATCAAAAATTGAGTTATCTCCAGCAACTAAATAAAATATTGGGTTACCTGAGCAATTAGTATAAATATGTAGGTCAAATAAGCAATTTTGCCTAAAGAGAAAATTAGCATGCTCATTTCCTTCAAACACATGCTCTTTCACTTACATATCAAATTTTTAGTTTTTCATCCCAATTTTTTAAATAACAAAACAAATATATTTTACAAAATTTTGTTTTTATGGATCTTAACGGTTTTAGTTTTTCTTCAAACTTAATGATCTACTCCATATCACATCGTGTTATAGTTATAAAAAAATTACTCTTACTCTTACTTTTACTCTTACTCCACGATCTACAACTTTGTAAGAAATTTTTTGATAAAAATGTAAATATTTTATTATTTCAAATGAAAATACAAAACTAAAGTTCAAAAAAGTTGTTTTTGAGCCCCAAAAAAAAGGGTTTGCACCCAAAAAAGCCCAATAAGAACACAAATCTCTTAGAAGAGATAATTGACCAAATTTCTAGAAAGCCCGGAATTCTAGCCCAAAAAACCTAACATGAAACCAAACCTCAAAATAGGGCCCAAACAGCCCAAGATAGGGAAAACCCTAAAATGAACAGAGGTCTTAGTGCAAATCGCCGCCATCGCCCCTAAGATTCAACTGTCGGCCTGCCTCAGCCGAGAAGAACCAGATGAAACGAAACTTTGCAAATAAATTCCGGCGACCCAAAACCGATAGTTCTTCAGAGTAATCATACGCCATTTTTCCTACGCCGGAGCAGTCGGGGAAACTGGACGAAGAGGAGGGAATCGCCGTCGGATGAAGAACCCGCCGACGTAGGCTCACAAAGCGGCACCCTCAAGCCAAACGAGGCCAGACCGACGCAATAGATAGGTCGCTGCTTACACGCACCACAACGTACAGATCTCCGGCTGGCAATGAGAGAGAGAACGGCCGCAACTTTAGGTGGGAGCGTATACCGCTGCACCCCACTGTAAGCCCGCCGCCACCGCGATTCCTAGCGGCAGAGGAGGGAGGAGAGAGTCTACTCCCCACCGGAGGAGTCTCCCAGGAGCTGCGGAAGAGAAGAGCACCACCAGCACTAGCCAGAATCCAGATCTGGAAGAAAACCCGGCCAGAAAAGAAGAGGGTGAGAACTCCTGAAATCACCGTGATTGAGAGAATCCCTATCCGCCGTCTGGCGCTTCCGCGACAAGAGAGACAACCACCACGGTAGAAACTTCCCAAAAAAGAAGATGGGAAGCGATGTGACGCTGGTGGCTAAATGGAGACACCACCTGCGTCAAAGGACGGTGCACGAAGGTCGGTCAGAGGATAGAGGAGGGGGGCTCCGATTCTCAGCTCGCCGGAAAAGCTTCTCTAGTTCTGAATCTAGAGAGTTTTTGGAGAGAGAGAATGGTCTTTAACTTTGTAAGAAATAACTCTTGCACATGAATATATACAAACATCAAATCCTCAAGAGAGAGACATATAGAAAAGTGACACATTGAAAGAGTGAGGACATGACGAATATTAGCCCATGAAAGTAATGATGAAATACCTCTCTCTCATTTCATTTTTCTAATGTCTTATGATATGTGAATGTTGCTTTAAGTGCTTGGTCATTTTAGGATAACGGAGAAGCATTTAGAAATCTTTGTATTTGGACACAAGTTTCATTAAAATGGACGTAGAGATTCATATCCATTTTCATTCTCTTCTCTTTTCGAACTTCCGTTTTACATGTATTAGTTCTATCCGTACTTCGGAGAAATGTAGAAACTCTCTTTCTTTGTTTTAAAAAAAAAAAAAAAAACTTCTGATTGATACTTTTTAACATAATAATAATAAACCCGGTGGAAAGCACTCGGCAAAAATTAGTAAAATAATATAAAAATATGTATATTTTCTTATGTAAAATTATAGAAGTTTCTATGAAATTCTTTTGTTTTTTTAACATCGTTTAATATATCTTTAAACATTCAATATAGAGTCATCCTAGAAGAAAATTAGGACAAATATTAATTAGTCAGCCGAGCATATGTAATAGATCGTCTTTGTACGAAGTGAGCTTTCCAAAGTCTCATATCGTTCTCTAATAAATAACTAGGGGTTATCCCGTGCTACGCGCGTGTTTTGTTTTACAAAAAATTACTTTACGATCTGGATATAATCAAGAACTATAGAAAATTTTTTTGGCTAGTCGTTGAGAATTATAAAGTTACTTACCTTTGATTACATGAACACATCTGCAACATAATAACTATATTTTCAATAATGGGTGGATGGTTATGTTCGTGTGAAACTGTTTAACAGACGTTTGTTTTTTTTACATAGAACTGATTTTGAAGTGAATTTTGTGTTTTTAAAGTTGATAACTTAATCCATTAAAAAAATCACTTGTTTTATGTTAGAAAGATTATGTTCAGTTTTCTATTTTTGGCAATTTGTTTTTTTCTCTATAGATGGCAGTTTGAACAACACCAAAATATTAATGTTATACATAATGGAAAAAAAATACTATGAACTTTACCTCAATTACTACAAAAGAAAAAGAAAGGTTATGCTTATGTAATCATTTAAAGCTTGAATAATAATGTTATACATATGAAGAAAAAAAAAAACCAAATTATTAAATTTCACTCGTCGTATATCTAATTAATAAATTATCTTCTCATTGTAATCAAGTGACTATTAGAGCGTATATTTAAACATGATTCCTTCATGAACTTATGAAGTACAAAAACAATATGAAACGAAATTTAAAGATTTAACTACCCAAAATTATTCAAAATTCAAGTGAATCAATAAATTCTCATTTATCTAACTCATGAATTTCATGAAAAAACTACTACAATACAAAGTGCTTAACAACAATCGCATAAGAAATGGCCTAGCAAGGTGGTTTCCAAATTCAATGACAACATGTCCTCAAAACTAATATCAATCATGACACCTATAAAAGATCACATAGGTCGAAATTAATAATTACATTCAAAATAAAATTATATGTAAATGCAAATCTTTGTGAGCAACATTGTAGTAACGTTTTCCAACGTAATTTTTCTGCATATTGTCAAAGGTCACAATATTTTTTTCTTTCAATCTACAAAAAACCTCTCGAAATTAATAATATTTAAACTGTATTATTTTATTATATATATAGATATTATTTTACGAAAAATAATTAGTTTAAAGCTTAAAATTAAATCCGTAATATTATATTAGTTTATAAAAATAATATTTTAAAATATTAATTTACATTGGTTATATGTTAATTTTATTTAGTGTAATAATGTAAATATTAATATAAGAATAACTTTTAATAATGCCACACAAATTTTATATTCCAAAAATAT
>OVBE01010744.1:0-14731 GCA_900406425.1 Iberis pinnata
AGTGTGATTAGGAATTGATAGTGTAGTGTAGGGAAAACCATATTCTCACAACACTCACAAAATCCTAGCTATCACACAACTCACATCTATGTTGATAGGAGTATGTTTAGTACATATCAACAAAGTAAGAATGAAGAACGACTGCTTATGGGAAACATGACAATTTCCAAAATTATAGGTCGTGAAAGTGTTGTGCTGAAGTTTACTTACATAAAGGAAACCAAACTCCAAAATGTGAAGCACATGCCTGACATGAGGAAAAATCTTATTTGTGGGACTAAGATGAACAAGGTTGGATTTGCCATCAGCTTTGAGTCCGACAAGCTGATCCTCAGGAAATTTGGGATGTATCTGGGTAGGGGTTATGTTAAGGGAGATCTGATTAAAATGTGTGTTGAGCCAGTTCTTTGAAAGGAAAAGGGTAGTGCTAGTTCTAGAAATCTTGCTTCGGCATCTGTTGTAATCGAGAATGTTTCGAACAATAATAACAATTATGTTTCTTATTTGCATGAGTCTTTTAATATTTGGCATGAAAGACTAGGACATGTGAACTATAAATCAATTCAATACTAATGAGCATGAATTTGATTCCACAGTTCAAAATAAGCAAAGAATAATGTGAAGTGTGAGTACAGTCCAAGCTCACAAAAACACCCCCTTCCAAAGTCGAAAGAATTACAAAACCTCTGGTAAAAAGTACTTTGTGACGTTTATAGATGATGACATGAAGTATTGTCATGTATATTTGATACATAGAAGAGATGAAGTTTTGGAGAAACACAAAGACTATAAACGCGAAGTTGAAAATCAACTAAATAAAACCATAAAATGGTGAGAAGTGACAGAGGAGGCGAATATGATGGACCTTTCAATGCTTTTTGTCAAGAATATGGTACTATCCATCAGACAACTGCTCCCTACTCACATGAATCTAACAAAGTTGCAGAAAGAAAATACCAAACTATGAAAGTAATGATGAATGCAATGTTGCAGGATTCTGGGTTATCCCATAACATTGTGGGGGGGGGGGAGCTTTGTTTACCAAAAATTATATTTTCAACAAAATACTGCATAAAGTTAGTGGAAAACTCCTTATGAACTTTGGAAAGGTAACACACCATCATATAAATACCTGAAAGTGTGGGGATGTCTGGCAAAAGTGGCAGTACCTGACCAAAAATAGTGGATTGCATTTTCATAGGATATGTACATAATAGTAGTGCTTACCGATTCTTGGTTTATAAATAAGATATTTCGGATTTCCATGTAAATACCATGCAAGGATAAAGAAAATCCAAAGCGAACACGTGAACAAAGAGACGTCAAGGCAATAACTTCTGGAACTTCAAATGAAGCAGGATATGAAGTAAATGAACCTAGGCGAATCAAAAGAGCTTCTAAAGAAAAATCTTTCGGCGATGATTTCCTGATGGTATTTCTCTATGAGAATGAACCGAGAACTTATTCAAAAGACATGTCTACATCAGCCGCACCTTCTTGGAAAGAAGCGGTTAATTGTGTAATGGAGTCTATTATGAATAATCATACATGAGAGATAACCGACTTACCGCAAGGAAGTCAAACACTAGGGTGTAAATGGATTTTCCAAAAAAAATTGAAAACCGATGGTTCAATAGATAAGTACAAAGCCAGGCTTGTGGTACAAGGATTTCAGAAAAAAGGGTTTGGATTTCTTTGACACTTATTCTCCGATAACGAGAATAACCTCAATTAGAATGTTGATTAGCATCGCGGCGTTGAAAGACCTAGAAATACATCAAATGAACTGCCTTTCTAAATGGTGATTAGAAGAGAAAATATACATTAAACAACTAGAAGGGTTTGTTATTCCAGGACAAGAAAAAAAAGTCTGTCGACCTGTCAAGTCATTATATGGGGTTAAATTAGCACCAAAACAATGGCATGAAAATTCCGACAATGTTATCATGTCCAATGGTTTCAGTATTAATGGATGTGACAAGTGCATCTATTTCAAAAATACACCATATGGGTATATTTTGTTATGTTTGTACGTCGATGATATGCTCATCTTTGGAAACAATAAAGAAATAATCAATAAAAAAACATGCTTCGAGAAACATTCGACATGAAAGACATCGGATTAACATATGTTATTCTAGGGATTAAATTCATCAGAAACTCTGAAGGAATCATATTGTCTCAAGCTCATTATGCTGAAATGATACTTGAGAGATTCAAAAACTACTCAAGTGGAACCGCAAAAACTCTGGTTGACGCTCAACTTCACTTGACTAAAAATTCAGGTGAAGCAGTGTCACAATTGGAATATGCAAGGGTGATCGGCAGTCTAATGTATTAAAAAATTGTGCAAGATCCGATTTAGCGCAAGCGGTAAATGTACTTAGTCAATACACCAGTAATCCAGGAAAGGATACAGTAAAGAACTAGCAGTTTTAGAAGGATACAGTGACGCAAACTGGATTTTCGACTCTAAAAACTCATATTCCACGAGTGGATATATCTTCACACTTGGTGGTGCAGCAATGTCCTGGAAATATTTTTAAAAAACTCTAATAGCCAGATCGACCATGGAATCTTAGTTTATAGCTTTAGACAAAGCTGCAGAGGAAGCAAAATGGCTTCAAAATTCTATGGAAGATATACCGATGTGGGATAAACTAGTGCCAGCATTACGTGTACACAGTGATAGTCAATCAGCTATAGCTCAGGCCCTAAATAATCTATATAATGGTAAATCTCATCATATAAGAAGACAACATAAAACCATTAGAGAGTTGATCTCAAGTAGTGTAATCACAACATATTACATCAAAACAGTAGACAACCTAGCAGGTCTATTTACTAAAGGTATGTCCTGAGATCAAGTGGTCAAATCGTCAAGAGGAATGAGATTAAAGCCTATAACTTAAAGAGGAAGTTTGATGGATACCCCACCACATGACTGGAGATCCCAGGAAATAGGTTCAAAGGGACAACAAAATCAATATGAATTTTGATAAAGCACTGTGAAACTTATTTTTCTATCCATATCCTAATATGATAAACAGTGCAAACTTGTATGTGATAAGGAAAAGCGTTAAGCTTTTAATGATTCCATAGCTTGTAATAGTGGAGTACAACAAGATACGTTTGATAAGAGCTAATGGTAGATCACCCTATGTGTGTGAAATAGGGCCGTTTCTAGGATAATGAAGGTGAGGCTATATTCTCCAAGTTCACTCATGAAAAACCATGCACGTTCAAGGCCAAATTGAACACAATAGAGAATGTAGTTCTACAAGAAATGAAGCTGGGTTATAGTTGTTGTCTCGGTTAACATTAAAACTTAGGTGGTTAGAGACATCAAATTCACCTGTTGGTCGAGTAAACCCAACAAATATTAACAATGAGAAGTTTAAAGCTGAAAAACGCTATCTACTCAGACACAACAAATTTTCACATGTAATCTCGAAAAGTCCTTATGTCTAGTCTTTTAAGTTCGTCTAATCATAGTTTTTTTCCAAATCTAGTTTAGTCGTCATATCTTTTACAGATGTGGGGGAGTTTTGGAACTAAAATTTTGACAGTGATTATTATTACCAATGTTTCAGAGTTGTTTCCGGTGAAGACGTTCACCGGAATGACTGGATTATGAGTGCATTAGAAACCTTGTAACACGAACTATAATTTGGAATATTCATTTGTCAAATTTGAGTGTAATTTGAATGAAAATGGAGGTGTAAAGAGAGCAACTTAAACATGCATAAATACAAAAATATTGACTTAGTGTTGACTAAGTTCAACAAGTGGTTTTTATCCCACATTGCTTATGAGAACATTTTCTCACAAAAATATATATAGAAGAAAGCATGCTTAAGTTCAGTTGGGTTGAGTACACTATGGTGTATTGGAGAGAGGTGGGCCACCCACACGCGCGCGCCGCCGTCGTCGATCGTCCAACTCGGCTTGGCGCGGGCAGCGGGTTGTAGGGTCGTTGGGTCTTTGGGAATGGTCAAGGCCCTGGCCTAGGCCTAGGCCCAGACCCATCAAGAAGTATTCTTTTGGAGAAAATTTCTATGAATTTTTCTATGGATTTTTAACCCAAAAATTAATTTGTCTTCGGTTTGTTTTATTAAAATTAAATCGGACGAGAACTCGAACCGAAATTGATTTCAAGATAAATATCTCTCCTACGCGCGGACGTTTTGAACGGGTCATAACTGTCCCTTAAATTTTTCCTCGATTCGCTCTGTGAATTTGGGTGCGATCCCGCGCAACCCTCAACCGATTGGTGTCCACTCCAAGCTCGTCTCCTCTATATATTTTAACCTCATCTCCTTCATATGTTACCACTTTTTCCATGAAAGAAATCTCTCACATATTTTGCTCGACTTCTCTCTCTCTATCTATCTCCCCTCGTAAGTCTTCTATCCGAGATTACATCATAGAACAGTAAGTTTGTAGATTCCGATTTCGAGTGTTGAGAATCTGTCTCATAGCGGTTATATCCTGGTGATTTAAAAATTTAAGAAAATAGATCATATCTCGACCCTGCTTCTGCTTTTAACATTTTTTCATTGTTTTCATTCACATTTCCTTAATCCGGTTTTAACCGTTCTACAATTACTATGAGAACATTTGTCGTAAAAATCCGTATGTAAACATTTGTCGGTTTATCATCGTAAAACCAATTTGAAGAACTGTCCGACATAAATCCCTCGAAAAAACTATGAGAAATTCAGTGAATCAATTCTGTAGGAAAAAAAGAGAATGAAAAAGCGACGAAATTATGTCCTAGGTATTAAAGTGACAGAAAACAACGGATTATTCCGATCCAGAATCTGTTGGTAATCCATCACCTTTTTCAAAGGATTTGTTTTGTCTATTTTTTCTATATTTTTTCCATGGTTTTTGTAGTGAGCAATGGTTACAAAAATTTATGGGTAAATATATAGGGTTTGAATCCCTTCCAATACATTATTTAAAAATTTTTAACTATAATATATAACTATTTTAAAAAGAAGGGAACATTAAAATTAAATAAGCATTGTTTTTTATTTCTCATGTAATGTAATTTTTTTTTTTCTGTGTATAATGGTATCAAAGCCTTGACTTATGTTTTGATTGAACAAATCAATATATATGATTGAATGTTTTGAGTGTCCTGGAAAACAACTCTCATAAAATCTATTTCAAAGTCTACTTCCTATCATTCTTCAATCGATTCTCCTTTTGCAATTTGTACTTTCCCAAAAAGAAAAAATCGTTCTTCATCTAGTATTAATTTTCTCTACGAAATCGAGTATCTTCCCAGAGATCAACTATCTGAAACTACTCTCCCTCTGATGAATCCTTATGAATACCTTGCAAAAAATCCTAGTGATTTTTTAGTCCGAGGTCGAGAACTCATCAAACCATCCTCAAGCAGGCGTGTCATGGAGTATTTACAGTCCAGCAAATTCTCGTCATGCCAAGTTCCAGCAACCAAAGAAGAATAATTCATCTCACTAAACTTCCCACAACATACCTCGACTATGGCGGCACCAAGGATATACTCATCTTCACTTTGGAGTTGTAAGAATTGGTCTAACCTTACATGCCCAAAATGTTTTGCCATTTGTAGCAAGGATAGCTTTAATCGACTCAAGATTAAAGTCGTCTCAACAAGGTTGTATCAGAACGGTTTAGACAACATTAAACGTAGGAACAATATTAGCTCCTTTGTTTCCAAAATTTAATGTTTTGTTACAAGATCTAAATCTACTAAAGACGCTTAAAGTTCAATAACAACTCATCGGAGCACCTATGTAAGAAAGAAATGAAGTAGCTACTTTACATCATCAAATTATCTACAGAATTCTAGATCACGCTCTTGATCTTGTTCTACCTTCTTTAGATGAAGATTTATATCTTGAAGTCACATCTTCATCACAAGTACCCAACTCTATTCAAATCCCTCGCCAAATCTCTCAAGAAGAATTACTGCGTCGACTACCAGATTCATGGGTGACAAGTTATGAGAAGATGCATCAAGCATCTCAGTCACCTGTCCAATCCTCCGAAGTTAGTTTCCATTCTCGCATGGATGGAACAACATAAATAAAATTCTAAAAACCAAGATCTTCGTCATTTCAGAAGCAACTATTCACACAATTTGTCATACAAATTAATGAACAAGAAATCTTGACGAGACAACAAAATCCGAAGCCTCTTTAATTTTATCAAACTGGGTATAGCGTATACCCTTTTAGGGATGAAAATGGGCATAAATTCTTTGGTTTCTGCGAATGTGATGCATGTGATGAGGAAAAATACAAATCTAAAGATGATGACCGTCATCGAAGACGTAAGAGAAAAGATCCTCTCTACAAGAGATATCTTGAAGGAGATCCCATTGTAGGCCCTCTAGGTGAAGGAGGATATTACTTTATCGTCCAATATTCAAGAAAAAAGGAAGAACCACATCAAGATATCATGATGATAACTGACGATGGGTTTCCCCCACAAGAAGATTTCACGAGAGATAATATCATTACAACACATTCTCTCAAAAGATATCAATTCATCCGACCCTTATAAAATAAGTCAAGGAGAAAAGGTCTTGAATTGGCAAACAGAAAATGCAATAGCTCAAAATCGACTACTTACAACGATTAATCACAAAGTCGATCAATTGGCTGAAGGAAATAACAAGAGGTTGAATAGCCTTTAGAATTCAATTACGAAAATTCATAGACGACTTAACAATTTACATTACGAAAAGATGGCAATGGCGTAACATATGATGGTTGATTCAACGCAATTCAAAAACAAAGAAGCTGAAACGGCCAGCCTAAAAATTCAACTAAAGGATCTTCAAAGATGCCTCGAAAGTTCAATTTATAATCAACGACAACAAGAAACATACTTCAACCCTCATGGAAGTATGTCCTCTAGAATTCCTATGTATCAAGGAGCATATTCCCCTGGATTCCTTTCAGGTTATCAAGATCATAAACCTAGAACTCTAATCCCTAATTTTCTCTTTTCTGATGAAGCTTTCACATCTCGGTATGGCATGACATCAGCAGTTTATTCAAAGCAAACCCGATCAAAACCAAGGAGAGAAAAGAATTATGAATTTATGGTCAATCCAAAAAAATGACCCACGATTACTTCATCTTCTAGTCATGAATCAATAGAAGATAGAACGAAAAAAGAAAAAGGAAAAGATATTGGAATAATTGAATTTTTAATGTCAACTCAACTAGATACATTCGGAGAAAGCTTAGATGTTTTTCCAAAAGAACAAGAACTCCAAAACATTCAAGCTTCTTCATCGCACTTGATAGCTATGATAAAACATTTCTCGGACTCAAGCTCTAGCGACTACGAGTTTGGATATGATGACAAGTCATTTCCAAATCAATTTGCAATAGATGGAGGATCGAAAAAAACAAGAACCGGACATTGATGAATTTTTCTCAAGCGATGAAGAGATGCACTTCGCACCTCCTACGCACCAAGATAGGACTTTCGCATCCAAAGTAATGGTATTCACATTTGATGACCTTCCATTCGAAAAATAGAATGACCGACTTGATGAATTCCACGCATGGATGAATTCAAAAGCAATTATGTCTCCAATGGAGTTAGTATTACAACAATTTACAGCAAGACTTTCAGGAGCCTTGAAGGAATGTTGGAACTCGCTTGGTGAATACAGACAACAACATGTTTATCAAACAACAATATCTTTGCTACTAGGAGAAATTCACAGAGAATTCATTGCTACGCCAATACATTTGAAAGAACAATTACAAGAAGAATTTTTTACAGCAAAATAGTGCTCGTTAAAGAAAAAAGATCTGGTAAAACACTTTGAACAACAAACAAGAAGGTATTATGCGCTTAATGGTTTAAACAATCCAAGTTTGAAGCAATTCTATCTCTCTTCCATTGATGACTATCTTAGTAAAAAAAACTAATTTATACATAAGAGATCAAGGCCAGACTATTGAAGAAATTTTGATAGGACAAATATATATCAGTACGTGTTCAGAACACTTGATGAACTCTGCAAACAAAAGGAATTTTGGATGGATTTTCTGAATAAATCAAAACACATATCCAAAGTGTGTGCTAGACCAGACCTATCGATCAAGTGTTCCAAGTCCAAAAAAAATTTCTCATGTGATGCAAAAGGCAGACCTCGGAAGTTTAGAAGGTCATTCAGGAGAAATTTCAACAAGCATAGGTGCAAACGAATATTCTGTAAGAAAAGAGGTTCAAAAAGGGCAACTAGATGCTTTCTATGTTGCAAAGAATTGTCCCAACAAATCTTCAAAAAATAAATAGTATCTCATCAACTCGATATCTAGTATCTCGCCAGATATCGATCTAGAAAACCATGATTTTAAATTTGTTCTATCATGCGACAATGACGAAAAAGATGCAATATGTCGTTACTCGTACTATGATGAATCTTTTGAATCATCTACAGAAGAAGATGACGATTGTTGTTTCAAGATTATTCAAATGCCACAACAAGATGAAATACAAATACCACATTTACTAGTAACAATCTTGGATCCATAATGTAAAGAAGATCTGGTTCATGGAATTGCATTTATAGATACTAGCGCTCATACGACAATTATGAATCCAAAGATCCTCTCAACTTCCATGTGGTTACCACATCAGCAAGAGTTTCAAGTTGCTAATTCGGGTTCTTTAACAATAAAACTCAAGTCAAAACCAATAACTATTGAGCTCTTCCCTGGTTGTCAAATCACAACCGAAGTTCTTGGTTCATCGGCACCAGGAAAATATTTGGTATTAGGATGAGATTTGTACTATGCATTGAAGAAAATGTTTGATATCTCTATTGAACCAAGAGGAATGAAATGGGAGACATTATTCAAAGCCTTCACGCCAATTCCAATATTGTTTTCAATAGAAGGAAATACGATTCCCAAGTTTGATAAAATAAAGAAGAGATTACGTTGTCTTAATGTGCTGATTCTTATACAGAATTCTTTCAAAAGTGTAAAAATCCACTATGGTTGAATTTGGAGTTCTTCGTGTCATTACTGTTTAAGGAGTATGTTAGCACGACTCCTACAAAGGCAAGTCATGCAGAATTGCCACCCACTCTGTTGCAAAAAGCTAACAACGAATGCGAACAGTTAGTAAATCAAAGAATTGTCTCATCAAGAAATTCCTCGTGGGCGTGTAAAGCATTCTATGTTAACAATCATATTGAGCAAGCAAGAGGAAAACTCATATTGGTTATTGATTATAAGCCCCTTAATCAATACTTAGAAGATGTTAAATTTCCTCTAACTAATAAAAAAACACTTCTTCAACATCTTCAAGGAGTGTACATCCGGAAGAAAGGTACAAAATGACATTTTATGTACCTAATCGACATCTCCAGTGGAATGTTCTACCATTTGGTCTAAAGACGGCACCTTCACTATTTCAACAGGCTATGTTACGAATACTTAAGCCGCTTCCACATACGACTTTGATTTACATTGATGACATTCTCTTATTCTCATCAAGTGTTGAAGAACATGTTCAAGTGCTTAAGCAGTTTCAAGAAATAGTCAAAGAGTATGGAATCATGTTATCAGCCCGAAAGATGATTATAGCCCAGCTTAACATTGAATTTTTGGGGATGCAAATCAAAGATGGTAATTTTTCACCGCAAGCCCATTTAGTTACAGCGCTCCTCGATTTTCCCGATGAAAATCTAACAAAAAGACAAGTTCAACAGTTTCTATGGGTCATCAATTGTATAAGCGAATTTATCCCACAACTTTCACAACTGACAAGAACACTCCAGAAAATGCTGACAATGAATCCACCACAGTGGGCAAAATGACAGACATAAGTAGTAAAAAGCCTAAAGCTAGAAGTACATAAGCTACCTTCTCTAAAGATTCCTTCTACATGAACACACATTCTACAAACAGACCCAAGTGACAAATATTGGGGTGCAATTTTATTTGAAGAGATAAATGGTAAACGTCAAATCTGTGGATACAAAAGTGGACGCTTTACATATTCAGAACTGCATTATCACTCCACTTTCAAAGAAATATTAGCGGTCAAGAAAGCAATTGATAATTTTGAATTTCATATGATTAGACATAAATTTCAGATTGAAATGGATATGTCTTCTTTTCCGAAGATGTTAAAATTTAAGCAAGAGATGGTCCCACATCAACATCTATTACGATAGAGCGAATGGTTTTCAAAATGCGACTTCGAATACTTCTATTTAAAGGGCTCCAAGAATACCCTCGCTGATATTCTAAGTCGAAACCCACCAAAAAAAATTAATCTAATGTCGACTTCCTCAAGTAAAAGCTACTTTGACTTTGATGACAATATGTCCGAAGACACTCGTGAGCTTATCTTAAGAAAACGCTTACGCGAAAGTCTTTGCTAGAGGATGTTCTTTTATCTAGGTATATTATCTTGTCAAAGTATGGAGGTAACAGTCATTACATTGCACCAATGTGAGTCCATTCAGACTATCCGTTTGGCCACCTCTTCCGTATCGAACAAGTACATATGCCAAAAGAAGTTCTCTATTTATTATGGTATTTCTGCGCAGTCCACACTAATGGAATCACGTTTGACATTCAATGGATTTATCAGTATATCAATATTCATCAAGGTCGAAAGGATTGTCGTTCGAGATTCTTAACATGGTTTTCACCATTGCAAGTATGGAGCGGAAAGATAAGAAGATCGGCAAAGGTGACATGACTATCATTTAAAAAGCTTCGAGAACAAGGAATTCTAAATCCTTTCTTCAACCCTTACATGATTCACTTCTTCCATCGACCAGTTCAAGTCAACGAAAAGTCCAACAAAGTTCATGCTTTGCCTAACCTCATTCATCACAAATACTATCCAAGAGGAGTTTGCCAAGATTTCAATGTCAAAGAAAATGAAGCCTACAAAGAATTTTAGACATGCATTTCGTCTCAACAATGCTAACCAAACATTCCCTCTTCCTCTTAACCCAATTTGGAATTATTATCCCATGGAGTACCATATGCGCCTAGATGAAGACCTGCAATATTTTATGGAGAAAAATGACTACGTCCCCAAGATATTGAAGAAAGTAACAATAAAAGACGTAATTAAAGACAAGAATGTAATCAAAGAAGAAGACCCAGTCGAAGATTTCCATCCAGAATATATTTAAGATGCACAACTCTCAGAAGACGACTCAATGAGCATAGACGAGATCGACATAAGGCTCAATATCGACGTCAACAACAATTCACCGGTGGATTATGAAGAATCAAAAGATTATTACGAATGTCTAGATGATCACTACGGATGTTGTGATAAGCATATCATTTAGTTCGAAATGGATCACTAAGCAAAGACCCGCACTCAGCAAATAATCATATTTAATAAATAAAAGTGTGTTTAAGAATGTAAAATAATGATGTAATAAAGATGTAAGTGATGATGTAATCTTTGATATTAGCACGAGGTAAGCATGATGACATCACTGATATAAGCGTTTATGTTATCATACACCTTCCTCACTAGTATAAAATGTGTGCTACCCCTTGTAATAATTCATCTCATAATATCCAATATAATATCTCTCTAAGTTTTATCTCTCTAAATGTCTCTCTAAGCTTCTTAGATTTCTACGCCTCCTAACTTCTTCATAAGTGTTGATTTATTTCTTTCATTCTCAAGTCGCGATTCTACTCTGTTTCCCTAAACAATAGTGGTTCGTCAATACGACGGTAAACAATGATTGTCTAAGAGTGGGTTGATCTAAATAATAGGCCAAAAAATAAAGTGCATGTAGTGATTCCCTTACTTGAAAATCATATCATTGGCGTTTGTCAATAGGACTTAATCAATACAACATTCCGCCGTTGTTTATCTATGTATAATTTAACGAGACATATCTATGATAGGCTCCAAGAAGTGAAGTTCATTTCTCATCCAATGCAATTTTTTATTTTAGTTTTTTTCTAACAATATATTATCTCACGTCCGGAGGAGTTGAATCAAATTTTCTTTATTTTCATTTCTTATATGTCTCGTGCTACACGAGAAATAAGTATGAATCTTATAAAATATAATTTTAAATTACAATAACACAAAATCTATATTATAAAATATACATTTTAATTATGAGTATAAATTTTTACAAACACAAATGAATATATAAATACTGAAAAGATTAAAATAATATATGTTTATAATTATGTATTATAATAAAAAAAGTTATTTTCAAAGTATGATTTTATATGTAAACGGATTGACTGTATGAAATATAAATTTATATATTTTATATTTTCAGTATATAATAGTATATATATATATATAATTTAAATTAAAAAATATTACATAATAAATTTGTTTTTAAATTAATTTTTTTTGACTAATTAATCTATTATGAAAATTTTATTTTAATTTAATTTTTGAATAGTATTTTATATATATAATTGTATATTTGTTTGGTTACATGAATAGTAGGAGAAAATTTTTTAGTTGTGTTTGAATATAAAGATAACAATTAATCTTTTAGACTTTTCCATCCTTAACATTTTTTTTATTCATTAGCCTAATGGCGTATAACGTAATATTCAAACTTTGTAATATTTGTCATTTTAGTACACTAACTATTTCGGTTGCCATATTAATACATCAAGTTGTTGTTGTCATTTTAATACATCAATTTATTGTAATTACTATTTAAATACTTGAAATTTTTGAATTCTCAATTTCACTTAACGGAATTCTAACAGACGTTAATCATAATTACACAACATTTCTAGTTTCACAAATAATAAATGAACTATTAATATTATCTCGTTTAATACATGAACTAACAAATTTGTATAATTTGATATATGTGTTTTAAACACATGTTCATGTTAATAAAATTATTAGAAAAAGAGATTAAATAAATAGAAGAAATTCAAATAGATTTTATATTATATTGATACAGAAGATATTAAAATAAATAGATGAAATTAAATTTTACGGTTTTTACCATCATTCGATTACCGTTTTCTAAATCAACATCAAATTTTGAAATAAAAAACGTTTGTCTAAACACGTTTTCTCCTAATTTTTGAGTACTTTCATTCGATTCAAATGGAAAATATTATTTTGATCGTTATAAAGTTTTTTGCGAGTAAATTGAACAAAGTATTTTAAAAAGTAATGAGAAAGTATGTTCAACGAATGATAATAGTTTCAAAAGTAATATCAAGGAAGTAGTAACACAAAAAATTTCCATTTATTTTAATTTATTTTGCATTAATAGTACTATTCTTTTTTAATTAAAAAACCACTAACTATTTCACATTTTTCATAATGTCTTATAACAATTTTACTAACATGAAAATGTATTCTACAATACAAATGTCAAATTTTAAAAATTTGTTAGTTCATTTATTAAATTAGAAATCGTAATAGTTCGTGTAATATTTTAGAAACTAGAAAAGTTCGGTATATATGGTTATTGCCCGTTGGTCTCCATCATGTAAAATTGCGATTTTGAAAAGTTTATGTATTAAAATAGCAACCACATAAAATTGATGTATTAAAATGGCAACCAAAAAATTTTGTGTATTAAAATAACAAATATTATAAAGTTTGAATCTTTTTCGGGTTTTTTCTATTTTTTAAAAATATCTTCTCTTTTAATATATAGGAGATTTGTTTTCATATAACTATAACTGCACCAATTTTGGTAGAATAGTGCAGTGGTTTAAATGCATAAATTTTTATTTATTCATAAACCAAGTATAAAAAATATAATTTAATTTTACTTTTAGTTGAAACTCAATTAGTAAACAAAATTAATAAATATTATATATCACTTCGGTAAAAAATATCATACTATTTAACTTTATAATCAATAAAAAAATTAATTTTTGAAAGGATTATAGATTAAAATTATATATGTATATATATTTCATATTTATTATTATATATATTATTAAAAACCCGACATACTGATATATAAAATACTTTTTAAAAAAGTAAAGTATATAATAATTTTTTGTTATATAAGGATGGAATAAACAAACCGGCGATTTTTCGTTGGACGTCTAAAAAATTTAGTATTTTAATTTTACCGATTGGTTTAAGATATAATATTATGCAATTGATCAATAGATTTAAATATATAATATTTTGCTTAAAACAATTTAAGTATGTAAATTATATTAAAACACAATAATTGTGAATTAAACATTGCGTCATATTAGTCACCTATTACAATAAATTTATTAACAATTAGAATTTTGAAAGATTTACTAAATTAGAACATATATTAATACCTAAAATGATGAAACTGAAATGTTTTTCCATGGGTAACTATAAAAATATAAGAAAGTTAGCATATAAAAGTATTTTTTGAGTAACCATAAAAATTGGGTTCATTAACAAACAAACAAAAACTATAAAAATTAGGAAATATATTAAAGAAAATTCTATTTTACATCAATCATATTCTATTTACTTTTTAAATACATAAGCTATTGAAATATCCAACTTAATACATCAACTATTTATTTTATTTAATTTAATACATAAATTATCAACCATCTACCAATTTTACACACGTCTAGTTACTTGCAGTTTAAGACACCATTATTATTATGTTTTTAAATTGAAAAAGTTAAAATTTCAATAAATATACAAAAATACAAAAAAAATTAAAATTTTTAAAATTAAAAAGATTCTTTAATAAATCAGGATA
>OVBE01010745.1:0-14727 GCA_900406425.1 Iberis pinnata
GTGTTAGGTTCGAACTGACAGGAATATGGTCTCATGTAGTTCTAGTCCATGCTTTTTAGAATAGATAAGACTAGGTGGGATTCGATTTTGAATGTTGGTTTTGGGTGGAATCAAATGAAAGTGTATTGGTAGTTGGTAAAAATGGGAAGTGTTAAGAAATAACATTAGGAGATGAAAAGAAAAAGAATCTAAACATGCTTGTAGAAAGTTTGGGGGAACATTAATATGCAAAAGAAGTATGGCTAGTGCAGAATAAGAAGAAACATATGACAATGAATGCAAGAGGGTGAAACCCAGAAGATAGTGCAAGTGAAAGGGTCAATAGCCATTAAGTGAGTAAGTTCCTGAAACAGCTAGCAGCATCTAAGAAAGAAGTCTCTCATAAGGGTAACAAGGAAAGAATGAAAAATGGGAATGTAAATGGGTATGATCACTTTGAGTTTCAAAAGGGTAGAACTAGGACGGATCACTGGGTAGAATTAGGAAACTTAGGTTTCATTAGCGTTGGGTAGATGAGGTTCTATTTTTGTATGCATCTAAGTGTTCTTACCTTTAGCCTTATGCTAAAGCTCATTCCCTTTTTGAGAGAACCCTTGTTCTGAGTTACTAACCACTGCATAAAGGGGTCATCTTTACTCCTTAAATTGTCTTTGACCAAATNTATTCATGGTTCCTGATTAATGAATGTTAAAGGGACAAACGAATTTCAATGCATTGTGGAAGTTGGAACTAATCTGTGATGAACTGTGATGAGTATGGCTAAAGTTTTTAAGTAGGATGAACTTAGGATTTCATTCTAGAACTAGGACATTAATATTACTTGTGTTTGCAGCATGTTTTTGTTCTGAGTTCCCACCTTCAAACCCCACTCCTAGACTTTAGAATTACTTGCTTAAGGGCAAGCAATGATTTAGTTTGGGGGAGTTGATGACTCTGAATTTTCATAGATTTTACATATCAATTAGCATCAATTATGTGATCTTTAGGCGTGCAAACATCATAATTATAGTTGATTTTAGTAAGTTTTTAGGACTTTTGCATTAGAATATGCATATGCACGCATTTTGGAGATTTTTCAGGACTTTCAGGAGTTTTCGGGTAGGATTTGTGAGATTTCAGAAAGCAACACTTAACATGGAATGGAGCAGCACTTAGCGTAGAATGGACTGACACTAATCTGGATCGATCCCAACACCTATCTAGATCGATCATGCAGCTCATACCTGGATCGATCTCAAGAACTTTTGCATCACATTCCTGGATCGATCTCAAGCGCTCCTGCATCAAGTCCAAATCGATCCCAACATCAAGATTCTGGATCGATCCTGCACTCTATCCAGATCGATCTCAGATCGATCCCAGCAACACTACATATCAAACTAAGATCGATCCCATCTCAGCATGGATCGATTTCCACCCTTACCTTGATCGATCTCTCTCTCTCTCTCTCCCTCTCTCTCTTTCAAAGAAACTTGTGAAGTCTCAAATGAAGCTAAGGAAGTACATGAAACAGAAGCTGAGCCGAGTATGGATCTATCACAACCTGAAGGCAGGATCGATCCCGGACTCAAACAAGATCGATCCCACACTTGTCTGGATCGATCTCAGGCACCAACTCCAGGATTGATCCCACTCTCAAACACGTCTCAGATTGGATCGATCTTGACCCTAATGTCCAAGCTCTCAACACTTCAGATCGATCATGCACAAGCTCAAGCTCCAGCCCGACCAACTCAAATCCGGATAGCACTTGAACCAAGGCCCAAAATCCAAGAAAATGATTAGCTTTTTGTCTTTAGTGCGAATTAGGGCTTTTCTCTGAACACTATAAAATCCCTAATTCGCCTTCATTTGCAACAAGCTTAGTTTTTCTTTCCTTTTTAGGTTTTAGTCTTAGGTTTTCATTTTCTTTGTTTTTCTTCATGTTCTTAGTGTAAAAACCAGATTTCTTTCAAGTTTTAAGTTAATTTACTGTTTTTCTTTGACTTTTTTGCTTAGCTTTAGGTTGTTGTTTAGTTGGTGCTTGTTGATTTTCGTTTTAATCTTTTAATCTCCTGTTTTAAGTTTTTTCTTCATATCTGTTTTACTGTTTTATTACTGTTCTTAGTTTCTGGGTTTGTGTTGTTGCTGTTCTTCATCTGTTTATCCTTAGATCTGCATGTTTAGCTTTGAAGTTATGAATATGTTCTTAGTTTCTGGATTTCTTGAGTTCACCTTAGTACCTAAGTTGTTTGTCTTTAAATCCCTTATGTTTCACCTGCTCGTAATGCTGATTGTATTTCTACCTGAAAAGGACTGAAAACCCGTCTTTAGGCCCTTCAACACCAAGAGGTGATTCATTGAAGGAGTTCGGAACTAGGTGATTTCAGAGATTCGTTTCCCCTTCTAAAAGATTAGTTATTTGGGAAACTTATTGACTATAGTAGATTGTGGTTCATGCCTGCTTAGTAGTTACAGTCTATGACGAGAGTTGAGTCCGTGATTGCTTTGCTTGAAATTGATTACCAAGAGATTGAAATTGGTTGCTTATGTTGCTACTGTCTAGGGGTTAGCTCATTGCATGAGGTATGTTAGGTACTTAGGTGGTTCAGGATGGATCCTTAGTCAATTACCCTTGTCCTCAGGAACTGCTTCACATTGCTTACATCTTTCACCCTCTTTGCTTTTACTCTGTTTTTACATCTTAGTCTTTTATGCTTTTTTTTATGTTTATGCACTTTACTTTCAGCATGTTCATTGCATTTAGGACCTTTTAGGAAAACCACTTCTTTTAATACTTAGCTTGACTTTAAAGCATCCAGTGCATTCAGATTGATTAGTGCATTCCCATTTGGATTAATAACCCATCTATACTACAACGATGGGTAACTGATGCCTAGTAGGAACTCAAAAATCCTACTATCATAAGGGAAGACCGCGACAAGCAAACCAATATTCTATGTCAGTAAAACAATGGACGGTGCCTAGATACGATATCCAACACTTGAAAAATTAGAGTACGCTGTCGTAATCTCGTTCAGGAAATTGCGACCCCACTTTCAATCACACTTAATTTTCGTACTCAAGGCCCAACCACTCTGAACTATTTTGCACAACCCTAACCAATCCGGAAGGATGGCTAAATGGGCCGTCGAACTAAGTGAATACGATATTGACTTCAGAGGAAGGACAAGCCCTAAATCACAAGTACTGGCTGATTTCATCACCGAACTCCCCCCAGAACTAATAACCAACGAAGCAGCTCCCTAGATACGGTCCCTTCACGTTGATGGATCCTCCTACTGAAAGGCTTGGGCATTGGATTCCGGTTAGACTCGCTAGAAGGAGGTATTTTGGAACAATCATTTCACCTTGGTTTTAACGCGTCCAACAACGAAGCATAATATAAATCCATCATCGCGGGGCTCAAGCTAGCAAAGGGAATCGGAGTTAACCATATCAGAGCTTTCTACGACTCCTAACTTGTCACGAGTCAGTTTGTAGGAGACTACGAAGCCAAGAGCGAGAGGATGGACGCTTACCTTAGAGTAGTACAAAACCTGGCAAAAGATATAGATCACTTCAAAATCGTCAAAATTCCTCGAAGCGAGAACAAGATAGTCGACGTAATAACAAATATAGCCTCGTCAACCGAATCTAACCTCCGTAGGACCATCCTAGTCTAAGAAATCCAAAAGCCCGGCATCAGCATGAACTTAGTCCATTATATCGACGACCAAGAAATTTCTAAAGACGACTTCAAATTTGGCGCCAACCACAAGCCACCAACAATCGACTGGCAGGACGAAATCAAGCTATATCTAGCAGAAGACACTCTACCAGAAGACAAGTGGGTTGCATGTAGACTGAAAGCAAAATCTGCCCAATACATAATGATCAACGAGCACCTACTGCGATACGACTCTACTGGCATCCTGCTCACCTGCCTCGACGCTGAAGAGGCCGAACGCGTCATCAGAGAAATACACGATGGAGTCAGTGGCAACCATTCGAATGGAAAAGACTAGCGCTCAAGATAAAGAAACATGGACATTCCTGGCCAACGATGATAGCCGACTGCCACAAGTACGCACTAAAATGCGAACAGTGCTAGTGACACGCACCGATTAGTCATTAGCTGATGGAGCTACTCTGAACTTCAGCATCTCCACACCTCTTCACGCGGTAGGGGATATACATCATCGGCCTCGTGCCTTCTTCCCGCAGAAGGAAATACCTCCTCGTCATGATGGATACTTCACCAAGTGGGTCAAAGCCAAATCTTATGTAGAA
Organism: Iberis pinnata; assembly: GCA_900406425.1. Lineage (NCBI taxonomy): Eukaryota > Viridiplantae > Streptophyta > Magnoliopsida > Brassicales > Brassicaceae > Iberis > Iberis pinnata. Next base: position 4,273 of record OVBE01010745.1, read on the forward strand.
ATACATGACGTCGAAGTCCAAAATTTTGTTTGGAAATATATCATTTGCAGGCATGGCCTCCCATACGTGATCATCACTGAAAACAAGACGCAGTTCTGCTCTTAAAAGTTTGAAATTTTTTTGCTTCAAATGGAAAATCCGATTGTCACTCAACACCGAGATATCCCCAAGGCAACAACCAAGAAGAAGAAACGAACAAGACCATTGTCGATAGTTTAGAGAGAAGGATCAAGAGAAGAAAGGGACTATGGGCTGATGAACTCGACAATGTTCTCTGGTTGCATTGAAAGACACCCCAAAGAACGATAAACCAAAGCCCTTTTTCTCTCGCACACAGAATAGAATCTATGGTCCCCTCCGAGATCAACATATACAACTTAAGAAGACTCAAACTCCCTGAAACCACTAACGTGAACAATACCATGCTACACGACAAGCTAGATGAAACGAGGAACTACGTGACTAGGCATTACTTCAAATTCAAAACTACCAACAAGCTGCAGGCATGTACTATAACAAGAACGTCAACATGAGAAAATTATCCGAAGGCGACCTGGTACTGCGTCATGTCTTTAACAACACCAAATAATATCGCGCATGTAAGCTTCGCGTCAAATGGGAAGGTTCATACCAAATCATAAAAGTCGTCAAGCTTACTAGCTCGCCGACCTCGAGGGAATGATGTAGCTGAGATCATGGAATGCACGTCACCTCAAACTCTACTACTATTGATTCAAGTAAGGTATTAACATGAACTACGAATGGCTTGATCCCTCTATCAGTGGGTACGTAGGCAGCCCAAATAGGGTGCAGCTGTTAAAAAAAAGGGGGGGGGAGAGTTGGGGGAATAGACACCCTTCATTATATATTCAATTCATTTTTACATATCTAATGCCACTCAAAGAAAACCGTACAAAAAATTCAAGTAAAAACTCGCCGAGCCCAGCCTCGAAAAAAACAAATCCGAGTCCAAACTCGCCGACCCAGCCTCGAAAACACAAAATCCGAGCCTAGTCTCGCATCGACATCCTGGCCAGATGATCTCTATAGGAAGAAGGAAGAACCATGCAATGATACTTGCCCTAGAAAAGCCAAGTACCATACTTGCACTTTCTAGAGTACTCCCGACCACTTAGTAAGTCAAGCCCAAGCTCGCGAGGTCGTCGCGTACTTAGAATACAAAGAAGAAGCTGAAGTTAACGCAACTTCTCACCTTTGAGTTTATCGCAAAACTAACAATCTAAACGACGCAACCAAGAGACAAACATCTTGCTTCCGAAAAGAAATATTTCATTAAATAGCATAGAGTTTTTACATCGTCCAAACTAAAAGCAAAAAACAAAAAAGAAGGAACAAGTAAGACAAAAGGAATAAGGCAGAAAGATCAAGCACGAGGATTCAAAGGAGCCCCAGTCGTCCCAGAAGGTCGGACCGATGAAGCCTGATCATCGACGGGTTGAGGAGGCTCGAGAGGAGGTGCCAATGGCCAACCTAAATCTTCAGCTGTCAGCACGGTGACAACCATTCCACCGTGAATGGCCTGTTTGGACTCCATCTGCTCTTTCACCGCCTCGACCAAAACTTTGGGCACCTCCCCACCAAAGCCCTTCACCATTTCGAAAAATTCTTTAGACTTCTTGAAGCAAGTGATCGACTCCTCTACGGCTTGGACGTCCCTCTTCTTCTCTAAATATCGCTGAACCTTAGCAAAATGCTCGTCGATACCAGCTTTCCATGACCTCTCAACCTCTTCGACCTTCTCTTTCACGACCTGGTCAAATTTCCTTTGAAGATGAGACCTCTCCTTGTTAGTCCCATCCATGCGCTCCTTTAACACAACATTCTCCTTACACAAACATGTTTACCTCAGCCTCAAGCTCGACATTACGAGACAAAAAGGTATCAGTATCAGCCTTTAGAGCCTCGCACTCATCAACACTAAGCTTTATCCGTGCAGTAGCTTTCTCAGTGAGCACAAACGACTCCTTCGCCTGCGCGTCGAAAGTCACCCTCAACTGCTCCAAAACCTTGACCTTCTCCTGCTTATAGAGGTCAAAAATTTTATCCCCATATTGCTAGATTCTAAGTAGAGCATCATGCGCCTTCCTCACCTTTAACTTGAACCACCTAAACATATGGTTTGCCAACATCCCAATCTGCAAAAGAAAACAAATTAGCAAAACACAAAATCGTCCCCGAATGAATAAGTCGAACATGATACCTTGACATAAGAGTAAGCGAAGTCATCGAAGACCTCAACAATCTTTTCATCATCCTCATCCTCCATGAAAGATACCAAGGGGACCAAACGACAAACCAGATCCCTGCACGCAGCAGTATCATCATACATCCTTAAGATGTCATCGTAATGGAAGTCAAATGGTATCTTTGCGGCATCCTTCTTGTAACGCTCTGCTCCATGCCGGCATCCTCCTCCTCGCCCTCTATCTCATTACCGTTCCCCAAATCTACCTCTTCTTCTCCCCCATCTTCTTCAGCACCAACAAGGTCATAAGCGGAACCTCCCTTGCCCAGATCCTTACCGACAACGCCAAGGAATCATCCTAAGCCTCCACAATAATGATCGCCCTGTGGGATGGCTTCTATGTCGTCAGCTCATCAGCACGCTTACTTTTCATCTTCACAGGAGGGATCATAACTCTCTTCCCTGCAGCCTTCTCAGTCGAGGCCAATTGAGTGGCACCATTCACTCGCTCGATGGCATTGACTGTTGCCTCAACCACATGGATTTCTACTCTCTCAGTCGTCTCCGATATTGAGATCGTGCCCATCAACTTAGCAGCTGCAGTAGCTTGATTTCGAAGGGCAGCCGCCTTAAGCTCAGCAATAAAATTCTTAGATATCCTTCTCTGCCGAACAAAGGGTTAACGATTCTATTCCACTGCAAGCACACCTGCGATGGGCAGATTCCATCCCCTGGAATAATTGTAACCGCCAGACGGGGCAAAGGTTTTGTTGACCTTTACGAAGAACCACCGACGCTTCCAGTCCAAAATCTTCTTCTTCACTCCCGTCAAAATTTTTTGTTGGGTCTTGAAGGTAAGATAGAAGAAACCTGTGTCGATGCTCCCTTTTTTAACTGTCCTGGGACTATGGCAGATTCACGTCACCTCCTCAAAAAACTTTTCTCAAATGTAGACATCGACCTCGGCAGCCAACACGAGGATCCCCACCAAGTTCCGGATCGACGAGATGGAATTTTGAGAGATGGCCATCTTGCGCTTCGCACAATACGAAATAAATACCTTGGGAAATGGAAACTGGAGATGTGCCTTTGTGAAATAATCTTTAAGGACAGCAAAGTACCCAACCGGAGGACTCCACGACCTCTCTTGGGGACCTGAAATCCTGAAGACATGGTTCGGGTCGTCGAAGTTGCACTTCCTTGCCAACTTAAGAAGCCATGCCTTATTAATTATGGAGGGCATCACTCTAGTTATTCTGTCGGCTTCGGAAGATGACAAACCGGTTGAACCAGCCTCATCCGGACGAGGCACAAACGGTTTGATGGTTGGAACTTGGAACTTCCTTGCAGCGCCCCCTTCATGGTGGAAGACTTCTTCTTTTGGGGTTCGTTCGTATCTACTCGCCGCCCAGTATGAAATCTCTTCCTCACCGCCAACGGGACCATATCAACTACTTCTTCCAAGGGAGAAGAAGCCCAGTCCTCCTATTGATTGTCTACTTCAACCATCACCCCAAAAAAATTTTCTCCTATTTCTACCAGATCCGAAGACGTACTCGATGTAGGATTGGACGCTGAGCTTGAATGACGAGCTGACAGTTGCTCAGAACTAGTAGACAAAGACGCCAAAGATTTCTCTGACTCACTGGCAGACGACTCGACCCCATGATTCGACGAACTATTACCCGAACCACTAGTGCTGCTACCAAGATCCAGATTTATCAGATCGCGGGCCATCAATCCAATGATAATAGACTGAGCGAGTGTTTCGATAAAAGAAAAAATTATAGAGAGATAGTAGAGGGAAGAGAAAGCGGAAATATCTTTTAATTTGGTGGTGCAAAATGAAGCTTTATAGGAAGATGAGGGTATATATAGGGACATGACTGGGAGGTGAAGCCTCCCAGGTAAGATTCACCAGAAGACGAAACGATACCATGGAAAATGACTGGAAGGCGGAACGTCACCTAGAAGGATGAGCGGATATCGATGGCTTCTTCACGAAGCTAGTCTTCCTCGAAATACGCGCCGACCATTGCATCTAACTATTCAGCTCCAGATTATATCACAACGCATTATGACTCCTCTCGAATGATGACGTAGCCCATCGGGCCCTAAGGCACATTGTGTCCGACGAACCCATAAACATAATGTCTTCGTCGAACTAGAGGGGGAACTTATTGTAGGATATGGGATGCACCCACAAGCTCAATGGACTACAGACCCATTCGCAATAGCCCATTTGGAGGAGTCAAGACTACGACGAGGTTAGCGACGGCGCCGAAGAAACTGTGAGCCTATCTCTTACGACCTCGAGAAACAGTGACCTACAGACCAACTCGCCGATCTAGAAGATACGATTCTACCTGTCCCGCATAGCTGAATGATGACAAACGAGCACTATAAAAAGGAGTCGAAGACCCACATAAAAAGGGTTAGCAATTCCTAGAAAGAAGTTAGAGAGAACTTATCTGTAAACCTTATATTCGTAAGCGAGATTGACGGATCTGTCGACTACCTCGCCTTCTTTGTAACTTCTCCTTCAAATATGAATTTAAATCAAGGTGAACATTCCCCCTAGATCTAACGTAACCGATGAGGTAAATGTGCTCCTCTTTAATTGGTTGGAGTTTAGGTCAAGATGAGAGATAAGAAAATTTGTATATTCGTATTATATGTTGGTTCATATTTTGTGTGAAGAATGGCAATACCTAAACAATGCCATATTTAATTTGCATCTTCGTTCTTAAGACTTCCATGATACATCTATAAATTATATTTTCAAATATATTAAAACTCTCTTAGATTATTAGACAAGTGTAATAATAGTTTTCAATATAATAGAAATTTCTGAAAAAGAAAAAGAATTACAAGATGATAATTCCATGCAACGTGCTCCCATGTTGCAACTTGCGTTTGTTTTCAGAAATAAAATCTGATTATTTGTTAACAAAAGAAAAAAGTTGTTTATTGTTTTGTAGTCCCTCATTATAAATAAAGTATAGTTGTTAATTGTTAACGTAGTATATATAGCCCACAAAAAAAGCTTCGCCACTTCTACTTAGACTCAAGGTCACAAACAAAAATTTTAATTTTAAACAAATACAAAAGCTCCACTACGTACATTCCACAGGAAACTAACACGACCACATAGGACCTGAGAACTCGAACCCACACCGATCACAACCTTGGAACTCAGAGGTAACCTTCTTACTCTTTTTTAATCATTATATATATCTATAGTAAATAATCCGATCGAAACCAGCTAAAATATGTAAGTTCATGGAACATTTACATAACATGATAACATTTACCAAAAACTTTGGTCTATTAGATGAAACACCCAAAAAATATTCAATGTCACTAATTCAAATTTTTTAGAAGTGATTTACGCCTTGAATATGTATTATCAACGACTGGTTTTTTTGTATCGTAAGAGATTATAGGCCAAAAATCTAGAACTTCTAGCGATATATTAAGAAAATGTTAATAACTGAGTCAAACCCAAAATCTATTTATTTAGAAATATCGTTTCAAATTTTGAAAAAGAATTTAATACAACTCTATAAATTGATGTCTTGATTTAATTATTATTATTTTGACTAAAACCTACATGTTTTTCAAAGGAAAATATATATGTTAGCCTCTCGCCGCTTTCGGAAAATCGTAAATCAATGGGCTCAGTAGCTATGGAAAAGGCGAAGACATGTAATCACCATGAAGGCTTTGCTGAAGCCAATGCCGTCTCAGGATGTTTCCTCGGAGACATATACTCAGAAGGAACATCCCTGATCCACCCTGTTGACTCGTTTCCTGATATGGACACGAAACTTGCAAATAATGGTAAGCAAAAATATTGTTTCTACGTGCAATATAATCACAATGAATGGCATGTTACGACTGTTCTGTTTTTGGATTTATGATCATGCAAAAAAATGTTGTTCTGCTCGATCTATATATATATATATATGTTTCTGATCTTAGAACGATATATACGTTAATTGTTCAAAGACAGTACTCAACTATATACTGAGATCTTGTGGTGCGCAGTGATCAATGGCGTGATTTGAATTTTATTTGACTAGAAACATATTATATTTATTTATGTGGAACAAAATAATGACAATATATTTTTAGTTGTTATTTACTAAAATTTATGTATGAGATACACGAGGTTTTCTTTTTATATAGATGAGTGGACAAGTATGATTACTTTTCTAATCTGCAATAACAAATTTAAAATGAATTTTAACAAAAATATATATTTGTTTATCTAGATGCATGGTCTAATATTTATATTATTTAAATTGTAGTGTTTATCTTGAGCGAATATTCTTTAGGTGAAATTGATCTTGTTAAAATCATAGAAGAAAATAAGCATAGTATATAAATGAAAGTTGACACGTAAGAATGAGTAGAGTTAGAAAATAATAATACGACCAAACTAAAGATCTTACACAAAAATTATCCAGCAAGCATTTTCGAACAAGAAGAAATGTTAAGAAGTACAGAAACCAAGCATCCATTGGATCCTTTGTCTGCTGCAGAAATCTCAGTTGTTGTCGCAACTGTTCGTGCAGCAGTTGCCAACACCGAGGTACGAAATTTTCTCTAATCAAATTTTTTCTCACTAAGAATATTCGATCGTGGAATCAAATTTATTTGAAAGAAGATTAATTTAGATGTTTAGATCTCCAATTGTTAAAAACGTATATTCATTAATAAATATTTTTGGAACATTAACTTATTTTTGTGGAATTATTGTAAATGTTTTACATATATATTTTTTGTTCCATGCAGGGTAGAGATGGGATGCGATTTATCGAGGTGACGCTAATGGAACCAGAGAAGAATGTTGTAGCCGAGGCAGATGCTTACTTCTTCCCTCCGTTTCAACCATTGATTCCTAGAAAGCTCCCTCCAAGGCGAGCAAGGCTTGTTGTTTACAACAAAACGTCTAATGAGACAAGTGTATGGATCGTTGAGTTATCTGAAGTTCACATGGAAGGAGAAGTTGTTTCCACACAAGTTATACCTGATGTTCAACCACCTATGGTATGTTTTATGGAAACTATAGTAAAACATATATAAATTAATATTAGATTAATTCATAAATTTTCTTAATCTTAAGTTAAGTCAAGTCAGTGTAAAAATCAACAAAATCGATAATATAATAAGATATAATTTTTAAAAGCTTCTATGTTAATATATAGTATCAATAATTTCAAGAATTAATAATTATGTGCATGTATATATCTCTAAGATAATATATAAGATATGATTCTATTGTTATTAATTTTTCTATATAAAGGTTCAAATTTCGTTGAAATTCATTTCAATCTTGATTTATCATATATAAAACTATATTAAAGTTTTTTTTTTTTTTCTCGATTCGTGACCAAAACTTGGAAAAAAAATTTTTATGTGTGGTAATACCATAGTATTATCTTCACATGGATACTCTATTATGTTTCTAACATTTATTCTAATGTGAAACATGAGATTATTACTCTTGACCTTATGTTTGTGTATGTCATTTTCATTTGTAGATCAATCTATATCGCTAAAAATTCATCAACACAAAATATAGAAATGTTAGAAAATCATGTCGTAAAAATAGCTCAATGAATTTATAAATGCTTAAAAGTCCCAACTTAATTAATTTATAGAGGTTAATTAGTGTTGCCAACGTTTTCTCAGTTTAGCCTTGTTGTTGTTATTTAGGATGCTGCTGAATATGCTGAATGTGAAGCCATCGTAAAAGATTTTCCTCCATTTATAGAGGCAATGAAAAGGAGAGNGATTTTCCTCCATTTATAGAGGCAATGAAAAGGAGAGGTATTGAAGACATGGATCTAGTGATGGTTGACCCTTGGTATGCTAGTTTCTTCTCAATGTTATAAAATCTTATAATTAGATATAAATATTGCTAATAATTCCTCTTAATATATTAATTGTGCAAGGTGTGTGGGTTATTATAGTAAAGCTGATGATCCTAGTCGTAGGCTTGCAAAGCCACTTATCTACTGTCGTATTCCTAGTGATTCTCCTATGGAAAATGGCTATGCCCGTCCAGTTGAAGGACTTTATGTGCTTGTTGACATGCAAAATATGGTGGTGATTGAATTTGAAGACCGTAAGTTTGTGCCACTTCCACCACCTGATCCTTTAAGGAATTATACACCAGGTGAAACTAGATGCGGTGTTGATAGAAGTGATGTTAAGCCTCTTCATATCATTCAGCCTCAAGGTCCAAGTTTTCGCGTAAAGGGTTACTTTGTCGAATGGCAAAAGGTATAGAGCCTAATCAGACCGATCTAAAGTTTTCAAATTTTGCATGATGCTTTACACAAACATAAAAGATGTGCCCATATTATTCGTATAAGTTTTTATTAAAATAAATTTTCAAAACGAAAATGTCATAATCGATGGTTTATGTTGTTTATGCCTTGGACCGGCCATGAGCTTAGTGCAAAACACGGTGATTATATATGCTTAAGGTTAATCCTTCTTAAGTGACTCAACATTTTTTTTGTTTATAGTGGAACTTTCGTATTGGGTTCACTCCAAGGGAAGGTTTAGTGATATATTCGGTAGCATATGTTGATGACACTCGAGGTCGAAGGTCTATTGCACATAGGCTAAGTTTTGTGGAGATGGTAGTACCTTATGGTGATCCTAATGAGCCACATTATAGGAAAAATGCATTTGATGCAGGAGAAGATGGTCTTGGAAAAAACGCACATTCCCTGAAAAAGGTTTGCAATTTTATTATATTGTGTGTTCATCTCTTTCTCTCTAGTGAGATATATGTTTTGTTTTTTTATAACAATATTTTGTTTTTATATGTAGGGGTGTGATTGTCTAGGATTTATCAAGTACTTTGATGCCCATTTTACAAATTTTACTGGAGGAGTTGAAACAATTGAGAATTGTGTATGTTTACATGAAGAAGACCATGGAATTTTGTGGAAACATCAGGATTGGAGAACAGGATTAGCTCAAGTGCGAAGATCTAGGAGACTAACTGTCTCTTTTTTATGTACTATTGCTAACTATGAGTATGGGTTCTATTGGCACTTTTATCAGGTTAGTAACAAACGTTATTAATCATTTATGTGGTCGGTGCTCATGATTCATACAATCATTACTATGAAGGTATCTTCATTTTTATAATTCTCTAAAACCAATTAATGAATGGTTTATATTTTTAAATAAAACACAAAAACTTAAATTGCTAAATTTCTTATTTTTTCTGTTTGAAAACTAAATACTATCTTTTTATAACGGTTAGGGAACATGTTGATATATACATATTACTTCCGAGAAATATGAGAGTCAAAACTAATGTTTCATTTAGCTCTCACAAGACCGACCGTAATAGCCTTAAATTCTATTTAAGAAAACATAATGATATGCGTATTATGGATGTGAATAAACCATGAGTTTCATATGTTTGCTGGTGGAGAATATTGTTTAATTTTTCTGTATTTTTGAAGACCATTATCATTTTATATGTCTTTAATTTCTTAATCTAGGATGGGAAAATCGAAGCGGAAGTAAAACTTACTGGTATACTTAGTTTAGGAGCATTGCAACAAGGAGAAACTCGAAAGTACGGTACTACAATAGCTCATGGGTTGTATGCACCAATCCATCAACATTTCTTTATTGCTCGAATGGATATGTCTGTTGACTGTAAACCTGGTGAAACTTTTAATCAGGTAGGTATTTTTACTTTGCTTCTATTTACTTACATAGGCGAAGTATATTCTCAGTTGTTTCTAGAAATAGCATTGGTAGCATATAAATTTTAGAAGTCTCTATAGTACTTGGTAAAAGAAAAATCTTAGATACATGTAATGAGGTAATTTTTGGGAATAATCAGCTACATGGTTAGATCTAGATTTTTTTTTTTGTCAACTTTTATTAAAAGGAAGATTTTACACTTACATAATGAATGATAAGATTTTATCTGATTAAAGAGACATCATAAATGATAACCACTAAACTACTTTTCATCTTCAACTGATCGACCCTAGGTTTTATACACACAAAATTTTCTAATGCTAAATGCATAATTATTGAAATAATGTGCTACTTTAATCCAAAATTTAGTTTTGTAGAGGATTGTAGTCGAAGTCTAACTTTTGGCATCAAAATACGTTGAACTGCTTCTGGCTAGCTAAATATATGCTATATCCGCAGGTAGTTGAAGTAAATGCTAAAGTTGATGAGTCTAGTGAGAA
>OVBE01010747.1:0-14725 GCA_900406425.1 Iberis pinnata
ACAAATTATGATATAAACAATATTATAAAAATATTTATCATATAATTATACACATAAATTTGTACAAAAAATTATATTATATTTAATAAAATAATATTATAAAAGCATAATAGTATTCCTTATTTAACAATATATTACTCCCATGTTGGGATTTATTATAATATCCATTTTGTTTGAATCAGAACCTCCAAAAATGTCACCACAAAATAACAATACCAACTCTCTTCGTACCAACCTCGTGAAAATTACGCCAAGATTACGCCACGTCATCACTTTCTTCTTCCTCAAAAAGCCTACTCGTTACACTATAGTTACAAAAAAAGAAAAAGAAAAAAAAAAACATGGAGGTCGAGAGAGTTCAAGACATTTCTTCTTCGTCTCTACTTTCCGAAGCTATTCCTTTAGAGTTTATCAGATCGGAGAAAGAACAGCCGGCGATCACCACTTTCAAAGGTCCAACACTAGCGATTCCCGTTGTTGATTTAAACGATCCTAATGAGGAAAGTGTGATTCGTGCGGTGGTGAAAGCGAGTGAAGAATGGGGGATTTTTCAGGTGGTTAACCACGAGATTCCGACGGAGCTTATACGGAGTTTACAGGAAGTTGGGAAGAAGTTCTTCGAGCTTCCTTCATCGGAGAAAGAGTCCGTCGCTAAACCGGAAGATTCAAAAGACATTGAAGGATATGGTACAAATCTACAGAAAGACGTAGAAGTTAAAAGAGCTTGGGTTGATCATCTCTTCCACAGAATCTGGCCACCGTCGTGTGTTAACTACAGATTCTGGCCTAAGAATCCACCGGAATACAGGTATTCGTAAATAGAGGTGGGCAAATGGGAATTTGGTACGAGAATTTTCGGGAATCGGAACGGGACAAGAACAAAAATATATGTCTCATTTATATTACATTTTAAAATCAGAACAGAAACGAGATGGGACAAGAAAGTAATGAGAATTCTCAAAAATATAACAAACAAACCAACTTTTTTTTGTTCCTACATCAGTTAGCTAATTTTCAATAACACACCAATAGCAACCACAAAAATCGACACAATTATATATATATTTAAATAGTATCAAAATCAGTTACTTCTGTTTTAAATAGCATTAATTATCGTATATCCTTATAAAATTAGTAAAAATAATTTTTTTTGTCTTTTTTCTTAAAATCACAATATTAAGTTATAGTTGTTAATAATATAATTTAATTTAATTTATATATATTGTAATTTTAGTTAATAATTAAACTATGAACATTAAAAAATAAATTATATATTTTATTATATATATCTGTAAAATATAATGATAATATATATATATATATATATANATATATATATATATAATTTTGTATATTTGTTCCAAATGGGACGTTGGAAATTTCCGCTCCTATCTTGTACTGTCCCGTTCTCATTCGGAAAATGAAAAGATGTCTCATACGAAAATATATATTTTAATAGAATAAGAATTTCGAAATGGAATGAGTCGGTACAGAACTAGAATTGTGTCCACTCCTACTCGTAAACCTAATTTCCAGGCAACAAATTGAAATTTCTAAAACCGGTTGAACCGAATCCGAAATCAAATTTTTGAATTTGAACCGGTTAATTTTTTCCGGTTTGATTTTGGTAGGGAGGTGAATGAAGAGTATGCATTACATGTGAAGAAGCTATCAGAGACATTATTAGAGATTCTCTCTAAAGGATTAGGGTTACGACGTGAAGCGTTAAAAGAAGGTCTCGGCGGAGAGACGGCGGAGTATATGATGAAGATTAACTATTATCCGCCATGTCCTAGGCCGGATTTAGCTTTAGGTATACCGGCACACACCGATCTAAATGGAATCACTCTTCTTGTGCCTAACGAAGTTCCTGGACTTCAAGTTTCTAAAGATGACCATTGGTTTGACGTCGAGTATATTCCCTCCGCCGTCATTGTCCACATCGGCGATCAGATTCTGGTCTGAACTTTTTTTATGATTTTTTTTAAATAGATTAATTTCACAAAATACTATAAAATAACTTAAATATTCCAAAAAAATATCACACACATATAAAATGTCTATAATTACAATTAAATTACATACTTTCTAGATGTCACTTATATAAAAATTAAACTTTCGAGTTTGGGTCAGTTATTAGAATATTGTTTAACTTGGCTTAGGTTTTACAAGACTTTAAATTTCGATATTAGTTTATCAAATTATTTTAAATTTGCATTATTTTTAGTAGTAGCAATTTATATCGTATTTTTAAGCCAATTGAAAGATTGTTGTATTTTTTTTATATAACAAAAAGAGATTGGGTGTTCGGTCTTAACCTCCTTTTAGGTCGGAACCAGTTTTTGTTAGTAAAACATCTTTTCCACTGGAAATTGAACTAGGGATCTCATGGAACTAATTCCATAGGTGAAACCATTAGTTCAACGCACCGTTAGTGAAAGATTGTTGTATTTCTAAGAAAAAAAATATTATTTTAAAAATTTTCATTATTTATATATACTTGATAAATGAATAAAAGGCTTAACTTTAGAAAATAATTTGAATTTTAAGAAACCTAAGAAGTTGTGTTTTAATGAATAAAAAGCTTTAACTTTAGAAAATATTGAGTTTTGCAGAGGTTGAGTAATGGAAAGTATAAGAATGTGTTACATAGGACGACGGTTGATAAGGAAAAGACGAGGATGTCATGGCCGGTTTTCTTGCAGCCTCACCGTGAAATGATCGTCGGACCTTTACCGGAGCTTAGTAACGATGATAATCCACCAAAGTACAAACCTTTTGCGTTCAAGGATTATAGTTACCGGAAGCTCAATAAACTTCCTCTTGATTAAGAAGAAGAAAGAAAAAAATTTGTCTTGTTTTGTTAAATTTGTGATTTGGAAGTGGTCGTTATTGAATAGTTGTTTTTCCCGCGAGAAAAAAAAAATCGTAGTACTCTTGTTTTAACTTATGGTTAAATAAGAGAAAAATCGCATAAAAAAAACTTCGAAAACATAAATTTTCAAGCACTTTAAATCTGAATTCATGAGTCTTTTAACCGAATTCAAAATGACAGCTCTCCGATTTTCGAGACCACCCAGTTGAAGGTTGTTCTTGTAATGACCTTCATCTAGGTTTAGAAGTAACCAAGAAAATAAAAGAAGTTGGACGAGACTCATTGGAAGGAACCATAGCCTATAAATGACATATAAGTCCAAGTAGCAAAGATGAACGACTTCGAACAAAAATTAATGGTTAATCATCAAGAGATCTTAGAGTATCTATAACCCAAAGAAAGAGTGAAAAATAATAAAGAGGATTGTATTTCCCGATAAGGCCAATCGAATGGTGACTTAATTCTAGTTTGACCCGAATGCGTTCAAGTAAGGTTGCAGATAAGCCATAGGCTTGTAGATCATATCTAAGGTCAAGGATAAATCTAATATGGATGAGAAGTCTTCATTTAAGGATATATATCATACTGTGGAATTTGTGACAAAAAGATTAGACTTAAGCACGTCAAGGTTCGAATGGATGGAATTGTAACGCTCGACTAACCCAAATCGTGACCTCACGAGCTAGCCTTCGGTAAGCAGCTCACTGACTGAGCTTCTTAAACACACATAGGAATGTGTAATGAGTGTGGAGAGCAACAGCCAGCATGTGCAAAGTATGTGCTAGCGTGTGGAAAGCGTAAGACGTCAAAGGTGCTAAGCATCTCACTTTTTGTTAGAATCTAATTGGACCAAGTGTCTTGGTTTGGAGGCACCCACGAGTTTAGGGCAACTCAAGGATGATAAGATTGAGTCAAGGAAGTGCTGTCAACACCACAGTAGCTCTCCAAGCCATGGCTACACCTCGTGCTTGCCTAAACCAATGAAATCGCAATTAGTGTNGAGACAAGTGGATGTTTTGGAGTATACCTCATGTCCAGACTTTTTGAAGACTTTAGAGTGACTTAGGATGCTTCTATTACACCTCAAGGAAGTGGTGTCAACAGTCCATGTCGTGTCTTGCTTCCCTTCCACCTCATTGTCCACATGTTGCCCAATTAGGCCATCTTAGTGTCCATAGAGACAAGTGTTGTGTGTGAGCCAAGAGTGGCATCAACACTCCACCTCCAGCTTGATTATTCATTCCTTAGAACCTTATTAGTGTCCTCAAAGACGTGTGGCAGTCTATGGTACAGATTGGTGTCAAGCTTGCTCCACATGTCCTTTGGTGGTAACACATGATCTTAGGCAATGACATGTGTTCCCATGCAAGGCCAATTCGATCATATATATACCCAGCCTCCTTTCACATATTTCTCACACCAAAAACACAGCAAATACCACCTTAAAACGTAGGGATATCCCTTAGGTGCTAGGAGAATAGCCCTGAGAAACCCGAAGTCCAATCTTCCGCAAATAGTTGAGGCTAAGGTGAGTCTAGGTTATGTTTGTGTTTTGCGATTAGCGCCTGCAAAACGAAGGTGAGACTAGTGATTCTTAGTTATAATGTTTCATTTAAGTCTTTAATTACTATTCTTTAGAGGTTAGGTTCTCACACTTAGTCGTTCTACGCTTACCGTTATAATGCCCGATTTTTGGTAGAATTATACGGGCATGGTTATTAGGAGTAATTAGTTAGTTGACTATTAAGCTGTTATAATTTTTGATTGGTTACTTGCTTTATTATTTGATTGATTGCTTGATTGGATTAGTATAAGATTGAATTATGCATGCTAGAGATGCATGTTAAGTACTAGTTGATTATTGAATATGCATATTAGGCATGATGTTGATTATTTATTATGCATGTGATAGAGATGCATGTTAGGTATTGCTTTGGTTATTGTTTATGCATGAGTATTGCATGGTAGAGATTGTGATAGTGTTGCATACTAGAGATAGTAGTGCATGGTAGACGTGGTGTGGATAATTGTTTATGCAGGTACATTGGTGTATAGATGTTATTAATTATTAACCACGCTAATAATATAATACGGGGCCAGGTGTAAGAGTGTTATGCCCTCATATCCGGTTAGTGATGTTGCGAGAGAATGCACACGTAACTGGACGAGTGGCATAAGCTACTTACACGCCGAGATTCAGTTAGTGGAATGTAATTTGTTTACATTTCATATCTGATAGTGGCAGTTGATGGCTGATCTCCATTTACTCAGGATGGTTAGCTACCATCCGAGTCTTGCATGACGATGCAGTGATTGGAGCCGTGGAGGAGACGGTTGGGGCCTGATAGGGTTGTACCTGCTCTGCTTGTGTGGCAGATATGTGGCTGGGTACATCACCTTGGGTGTAGATCAGAATCAACATAATCAACATATTGCCTAATTATAAATGAAACCTTAAAATATTGTATATGAATCAAGGCAATCCTGGTGATGGAGGAAGGGCCACACGGTGAAAGTAGAAGGGCCGTGGAGTTGGGTTGGGCATGGTTGATAGCCATGGTTACTTGTTAGAACACAATGGTGGTTGAAGGGCCATGGTTATAAATGTAAGAGATGAATGAGTGAGTGTGTGTGAATGTGTGGTCGGTCATCGTAATTCCTTTAGACATGACGATGCGGTCTATTGAACCTTAGGAGAGTCTGTGTGACTCGGGTTAAAGACGAAGTGGATGACCAATTGAGGGTGTTGAGTGATGAGGGTGGTGGTGAGGAGAATGATGTGAGGAAATGGGTGGTGTGAAAAGATGATGTGAAGAGAATGGTTGTGGTATCACGTTTATTTTATGTTTGCATGCATTGCATTTGTTTGTTGTGTGTTGATTGTTATTTTGGGTTGGGTTGGGATTTATTATTCATGTTAGAAGAACCTCGACTCACTGAGCAAATTAGTTGTTCACTAGACCTTCTGTTTTGCAGAAAACCAATAGAGGGAAACCACATAAGGAAAAGGAGCTTAGGTCGCTGGTATAGTTTTCCTGCCTTTTATAAAATAAGTATGTCTTTTATTGGAAATCGTGTTGACCATTAGACTCCCAGGTGGAACTATGTATTCGTTTGTAACTTTTGACATTTAATAAAGAATCGTTTTCCGAATATTTGGGTCTCAACTGATATTAGCATAGGCCAGGCTAACACAATGCACGATCTTGGAACGGATTGAAAAACCAAGGGCCAAGATTGAGCGGAACGATGTTTGCGGTTGGACAGCCAAGGTGAACGGACTCCTCCCAGAATCCTAGATGGCCGACTATGAGCATCAATATAGCGCTTTTGGGCCGTCTAGTGATTTTCCTTAGTCCTAGGCCGGTTTGAGGGTGTTACAAGAATGGTATCAGAGCATGGTTCTGATCGTGCATATGGGATTCCTCGTTTTCAATGTTTTATCGAGTCAAAAGTTCGACAATAGGCAGATTAGGAAACCAGCAGTTCCTTTAGTTAGTTAGGATGGGATTAGGACTTACCTTATTTTGTGGTGCATGTCGAGATTTAACTAAAAGAAGGTTTTTGGAGATGCTAGCGGGTAATGGAAAACCCGAGACTAGTGGTTCTAGTATGGTGGTTGGTTATGACACGGATAATGACTTGAGATCATACCATTAAGCATTGGAGCAGATAAGCAAGCGCCAGCTACAAGCTGAAGGTACCCGATATCAACATATTCTACCCCCTTCTGATTATTTTGAGGTTGTGATGAGGATGAAGACCTTGGGAACTACTCAATACCCAGGGGAAAAAGATCTATTAGAGGCAAATCAATGGTTGTTGGACCTAGAAAATAACTTCAACATAACTCGATGTCCGGAAGAGTTTAAGAAGGACGTAGTTGTATATTATCTCACCAAGGATGCCATATTATGGTGGGATAACCTAGAGAAATACTCGTGATAGGCTCGAACTACAATTTAGAGAACTAAGTCAAGGTTAGCGTAGTGTTCGAGACTACGACATAGAGTTCACCCGACTAAGAAGATACCCTCCGTTTGTACCAGAAGAAGAAGAAGCCATAATCCGAAAGTTCTTCAGAGGTTTGCGGATGAATATACGAACCCCACTACTGGCAGTACCATTTCATCATCTATCCAAGTTGGTGGAAAAAGCTATTGACATTGAAGATGCAGTAAACGACAACCAAGCTGATATCCTCAATCAACAAAGATTCGAAGAAGTTGAAGGAAAGGGGGATCATCAACAACAAAAAGTAAGTTATAAACAGACTTCAAGGAAAAGGAAGAAGTCTAAAGACCATCAGTCAGTCTGTAACAACTGTGGGAAATCTGAACATATTAAAAAGTTGTGTCTAGATTTGAGGAAGAATAAAACCACGCCAACCAATACATTATCTCTCACCGATGGGGAGAAAGGACAATATGCTTCAACCTGCATGAAGGGTGCAAGGTGCATTAACATGTGTCATAAAGGCCAACCATCAACTAAACCAGTTGCAAAGATAGTCAAGAAGATATGAAACAAGAATAACCTTTAGACATAGGTAACCCTAAACGTTCATGACCCATAAAAGGTCTCGTTCCATGTAAGGATGAGTTTTTAACTCTTTATGTATAATTTTGTGATGAAGTGATTGGTTATTTCTCGAATTGATTCTATTTAGTTTCTGAGAAGCCATAGAATAAGTTGTATGGTAGAAATTTAGGTGGATTAGAAATTTAGAGGAATCGTAGAAATTTTTATAGTATAGATATAGAAGTTGTAACCATAGATAGAATGAACCCTAGAAGTCATAAACCTTAGGTGGATACCCAAAGTTGTGCTATGAAGGGAGATGAGCCAAAGGTTAGAGGAAATAACCTAGAGGATAAGGGAACAAACATGATATAAAAGAGTCTTTTATTGATTGATTATCGAGAATGTTCTTTGTATTACAAGTGATTATATGAATAATCTTAGAAAAATGGCTAAAAGATCATGCTCGTTTTGTTCTTCTCTTTATTTATACATTTCAAGTCGTATTTGAACCCAACTGAATCTGTTTTGATCTTAACGTTGTGATCTCGCCTCTCTGCTCCTGTTATCTCGGCGTATCCCCGGAAATCCTGAACCACTTTGACTTGGTCTTCGCTCGTTCGGCATGCGTCCATACCGATCTGGGTCTAGCTACGTGATGGGTACTATGTTGCCATCTCATCGTACTCAGGCGTGGAGACTCTCTCAGAAAATCTTTCTGGAACTTATACGTGCTCAGCCACATAAAGTTACGCTACCAGCTCCGGCAAAATCCTAATGAGGGATTTTCGACACTAACAAACAGAAATCAAACAATCAACCCATGTAATCAACTAATCAACCGGTGATGTACTTCAAATCGATTTTGGCTAGCCGTAGACGAAATTTTCTGAGAGTCCAGTTTTACTATTTGAGATAACCAATCGACATTTTAATTTTACTTTGAGAGGAGTCGAAAGGTCTAAAGGAGAGTGGCGACTCTCAATATTAATATTTTAGGGTTTTATGATTAAGGTATGTAAGTAACCGATCTCTAATAAGTATATATAGTTTCGGGTATTCGAGTACTCCTTTCGGTTCTCGGGTAAGAACCGACACCGATACCTACGGTTCTTAATCTTAAGATCTATTAGATATTTTGGGTGTAACCACAACCGACTCGAGACCAGTTTTTTTTGGTTCTTCAGTTCCGATTCTTTGGTCTCGGTTTTTTCTTGCCCAACACTAATTTCAATGCACACTAGGTATTTTTTTCGCGAGTTATAATGTTATAAATTACTATAAAATAGTATTAATACGTTTATATAATATATATATATATATATAACAATTAAGAAAAATACACTTTTGATTTTGTTTAAGAAGCCAACAACAATTAAATCAGAAACCAACAATCATTGTGTATAACAACAAGAGAAACCAACAATTCTTTCATCTGCATACCATCTCTTTCAAAATTGATACCAAGCGCATGCTCCTGAAGCTATGGGGAACTTTTTATGCTGGTGATTCACATCCCATAACTCATTTGGGTGTCCATACAAACACAAATTCTTCTTTTCTAAAAAAAAACATGAATTTTGAATCAACCAAAAGAATTAAATAGATAACATGAGTATCTCGTTCTGAACTAAATACGATAAATCTTGTTTGCTTAATGGTAGAAAGGGACTTACCCGAATCGTATTGAGTAGAAATCATCAAAATCTGGTGGAAACGAAGAGATTAATAGGTTAAGGATTCGGTTCTGATTCGATTCGGATCATATCGGTTTTTTCATTTTTATTAGAATCCGAAATGGAATCGACACTCCAAAATATCTATAAAAATCCAAATTATCCGAACAACTTAGCTAAAATCCAAGTTAATCGAATCAGAAATCCAAAATATCGGAAAAAAACAAATAAATATCCTAATTGCCTTACTAAAAACCTATTTTTCTACCTAAAATCCTAACTATTCGATCACGATTACATATATAGTCAAATATATACGAATTTTTCGATTATACTATCGGGTTTCGATTCGGATCGGGTTAAGATTCGGTTTTTGGATTGAGATATATAGGAACCGTTTGGATTATTTGGAAGAAATTTTAGGTTTCGGTTTCGAGTTTTTCGGTTCGGTTTCGATTCGGATTATATGTCCAGCCCTAGTAGTGGTACTGATACTATGTAAGGTAAAAAAAAGTGGAACCCATCTGAGATGTATAATAAACAAAGCCATTAGACTAATGGATGAACATCTTCTCAGATAAGACAATGTTAATAGACAAGTAAATCCCTCAACAATAACTATAGAAAATTTACGGATCACGGATCTTATACTTATCCAACAATTAGTTTCAACCATATAATAAATAATTTATCACTAAACATCCAGTGTCATATAAATAATTACAATTTTCCAACAACACCAAAAAAAAAAACTCTTCACAATTCCTGAAAATAATCCGACATATATGGCAAATAATTCGCGACATATCAATAACATGTTTACATCAAACAGCAAAATAGAAAATGTCATGTCTTTCTTGTCTCAGTCTTAAAAACCTTTATTTAACCATAAATAAAAAAAACAACAGTACAACGATTTTTTTATTTTCTCGCGGGAAAACAACTATTCAATAACGACCACTTCCAAATCACAAATTTAACCCAAAATAAAAAAAAATAAAAAAAAACAATTTTTTTTTTTCTTTCTTAATCGAGAGGAAGTTTATTGAGCTTCCGGTAACTATAATCCTTGAAAGCAAAAGGTTTGTACTTTGGTGGATTATCTTCGTTAATAAGCTCCGGTAAAGGTCCGACGATCATTTCACGGTGAGGTTCCAAGAAAACCGGCCACGACATTCTCGTCTTCTCTTTATCAACCGTCGTCCTATGCAACACATTCTTATACTTTCCATTACTCAACCTCTGCAAAACTCAAAATCATCACTCCATTATAAAAATAAAAGTTCTTAAATTTCACAAAATTCTACTAATTGTTAAAAAAAAAAAATTATGTTTGTAATAAATTATTTTTAAGAATTTTATTTTTAATAAAATGGAGTGATTATTTTAGATCATGTAGTTATTTTTTTGGTATTAATCTATTTAAAAAATCAATTTTTTAATTTCACAAAATTCTTTTTTTTTTATGAATATGGTATCCGGAGTCCCGAAAAATTCGGACTAAACTCAAACTATCCGTAGTTGCTGAGGACAGTTTTTTTAAACCCGGACCGGACCTGCGGTCGAACCGGAAGTTTACCCGGGTTGGTTCAACCCCGATTCAACAAGTTTCTTTTAAAAAATTTTTTAATGAAATGTTTTCTATATGAAAAAACAATTTAATGACATATATTAGGTAAGTGTATAAATTTATAATGCGTTAAACGTTTAGATTTTTGTAAATATATGATGTATAAAACTAAAATTTAACATTTCATAGTTCTTTTGTTACAAATATTATATTTTCTCACTCTTATTATTTCATGATCTATGTTATTTTATTATTTGAATGGATTAAATTAGCAACATTTTATTTTATTACTAATTCTATACATAAATAAATCTAATTTTTTAAAATAAAAAATTAAACCCAATCGAACCTAGTCGAAGCATATTGCCAACGACTTGAAAATTTTTCCGATTCAGTTGCCGGTCCGATTTTAAAAACAATGGCTAAAAGTATTCAGGAAAGCTGCTGAAATTCATTTAATTCTAATTAACGGTTGTTAGGATTCCAACCGAAGTGACATAAGTCATAATTGTGAAACTTTTACCTCCGGTTCACAAAATTTTAATTGTTAATAAATATTATTTTTAATGTTTGTGATAAATTTTATAAGAAATTAATTTTTAATATTCTTTTAAAAAATTGGAGTGATTACTTTAGATCAAGAAGTTATTTTGTGGAATTAATCAATTTTTTTATAAAAACATTTTTTATGTTTAAAAAAAAAGTTCAGACCAGAATTTGATCGCCGATGTGGACAATGACGGCGGAGGGAATATACTCAGCGTCGAACCAATGATCATCTTTAAAAACTTGAAGTCCAGGAACTTCGTTAGGCACAAGAAGAGTGATTCCACTTAGATCGGTGTGTGCCGGTACACCTAAAGCTAAATCCGGCCGAGGACACGGTGGATAATAGTTAATCTTCATCATATACTCCGCCATCTCTCCGCCGAGACCTTCTTTTAACGCTTCACGACGTAACCCTAATCCTTCTGAGAGAATCTCTAATAATTTCTCCGATAGCTTCTTCACATGTAATGCATACTCTTCGTTAACCTCTCTAACCAATCAAACCGGGAAAATTAAACGGTTAAAATTCAAAATTCGGTTAAACCGGTTTTTGAAATTTCAATTTGTTGCCGGAAATTAGGTTTACGAGTAAGGGTGGACACAAAAACCGTAACCGAAAAAACAAAACCGAACAGTAATTAAATAATTCGGTTTGGTTTCGGTTTTATTTAAAAATCCGGTAAGGTAGGCTAATATAAATATTTTGGTTTTGGTTCGGTTAAAAACCTAAAATCGTTCGGATTTTCGGCTTTTAATTTTACTATATACATATATATTTCAAATTAAATATATAAAACTTTAGTTAAAATAATAATGTAACAAAAAATCATTTTTGTTCATATATATATATATATATATTTAACCAATCACGATATAAAAATTTATCAAGTTTTTCTTATTTATCTTCCATTTTAATAAATTTGATTTGAATATTTAGATTTTATTTTGAATTTTTTTACGTGTTTTTAATTAATTTTGTTTTTACATTTTTTTAATCTAGTATTAATTATAATGCATCATATATTGAATATAAAACTGAAACTGAACTAAACTGATCTTTTCTTACGGTCTTTATAGTTTCTATTTTTCAAAACCGTTTAAATTGTAAATCAAAAAATCAAAATCAAAACTAAACCATAATCGGACCTTAAACTGAATAGATTTAATTTTCATAAAACCGGAAAACCAAACCGTAACCGAACCATAAACCGGAATGCTTAGCCCTATTTACGAGTACCTGTATTCCGGTGGATTCTTAGGCCAGAATCTGTAATTAACACACGACGGTGGCCAGATTCTATGAAAGAGATGATCAACCCAAGCTTTTTTACCTTCTAGATCTTTCTGTAACTTCGTACCATAACCTTCAATGTCTTTCGAATCTTCCGGTTTAGCAACAGATTCTTTCTCCGCCGAAGGAAGCTCGAAAAACTTCCTCCCAACTTCCTGTAACCGTTTAATAAGCTCCGTCGGAATCCCGTGATTAACCACTTGAAAAATCCCCCATTCTTCACTCGCTTTCACCACCGCACGAATCACATTTTCCTCATTAGAATCGCTTAAATCAACGACGGGAATCGCCGGTGTTGGACCTTTAAAAGTAGTAATCGCCGGCTGTTCTTTCTCCGATCTGATAAACTCTAAAGGAATAGCTTCGGAAAGTAGAGATGAAGAAGAAATTTCTTGAACTCTCTCGATCTCCATGGTTTTTTTTTTTTAGTAACAATGGCGGATATTAAAAAAAAAAATGTAACGAGTTGGGTTTTAAGGAAGACGAAGGTGATGACGTGGCGTTATCTTAGCCGTTTGATTCAACTACCACATAAAGTACGTGTTTATGCTTTTATTATTCACGAGGTTGGTACCAAAGAGAGTTGTTATTGTTATTTTGTGGTGGTAATTAAAAATTTTAATAAAAAAAACAAATTGGATATTGATTTATGTCGTAGACATTTTTGGAGGTTTTGAATTCAAACAAATGGATATTAAAATAAATTTCCAAAATGGAGAGTAATATATGTGTTGACAAAATTTAAAAAATAAAAAATATCTTCTCTAGTCGTTGACAATTAATTTACCATTTTCGACATTTAATGGATTTGATTTGTTGGATTTGGTTCTTTTCTGTGTGGAGATAGTTTCGGCTTCGGTTTGCTTTTCATGTTTTCTTACTTTATGGCTAGTTTATGGAAAACACTGTTTTTATTGCTCAATTTCATGTAATTTGTATAGTTTATTATTTATAGATTATTTTGAAATTTTTATTTTTAAAATAATTTTTTACTTCGCTGAATGAATTTAACAATTATGAAATTTTATTTACAAACATCCATACTTGTTATTTGATTTTAGATTTTAACTAAGCAAGTAATACAATCTAAAATTCTCAATGACTACAATCTAGGGCTGGGAATCGGGTCGGTTCGGTTCGGAACGGTTCGAAAATTTTGGTTTTCAGTTATTTTGGTTTTTGGATTTGTGTTCCGAACTGAACCGAATAAAATTTCGGTTCGGAAATCGGTTCAGTTCGGTTTTTGTTTTTGAAGTTCGGCTTATTTGGTTAATTTTCGGTTAAGTTTTGGTTATTTTTTTTGTTTTTCGGATTTTTTTGTTATTTTCGGTTATTTTGGTTCGGATTTTCTTGTTTTTGTTTTGTTTTTTCGGTTATCGGTTATCAAAATTGATTTTTTTGTGCCGATCGGTTTACGAAATATAATTCGTTTTGATAATGTTCAGAAAATTTCGGCTCAGTTCAGTTCAAAAATCTCGGTTCGGTTTTTATTCCCACCCCTACTTCAATCCTAGTTCTACCTCAAACACTAATATTAATCAATAAGTACGATAATCATTTAATGGAAAAAAAAAATTAAAACATTAATCAAAGAGATCATACACACACAAAAGAAAGTTTGAAAACAAAAACAAACAATGAAGAAAAATAAAATCTAACGTGAACGATGATTTCTTTTTGTTTGTTTCTTGTCAAAACCAGGACCAATTCTAAGACCAGGAACATTCTTAAGACCCATCTTGTTAAGAACATTTATAGGAATAGTTGGAGGAATGCTAAGTCCCATACTACGACTAAACTCATTAGCTAACTCAACTAGTTTTGTCAC
Organism: Iberis pinnata; assembly: GCA_900406425.1. Taxonomy (NCBI): domain Eukaryota; kingdom Viridiplantae; phylum Streptophyta; class Magnoliopsida; order Brassicales; family Brassicaceae; genus Iberis; species Iberis pinnata. The sequence goes on from OVBE01010747.1 coordinate 14,311, forward strand.
GTCTCTTGCAATCTTTTTCTGAGATTTGTAGTAACCTAACCATGCTTGATATGCTGCTTCCTTGTTCGTCATTTCCACTTGGCTTAGTCCCATTTTCACCTGAAATTTATAAGTTTCTTATACTTGAGATACATACACTTGAAAGATCTTAGCTATTGATATTTGATATGAGGTGTGAATACGCTTGGACCGTGGGTATACGGCTCGGTAAGGGTGGAATTATTATCTGAGATCCGAGATCCGATCCGAGATCAGCTCGGATCCAGTAATATTTGTATACTTGAGGACCCCGGATCCGCATATTAAAATTTTAAGGTCCAAATATCCTGATCCGAATTAGGATCCGGACCTATATATTAAATAATTCGGATCCGGACCTATATATTAAATATATATATATATATATATATATATA
>OVBE01010748.1:0-14725 GCA_900406425.1 Iberis pinnata
TAGCCAAGAGCTACAAAGCACAATGTCTTCATCCGGAGACCATTTCCTCCTCTCTTTGCGAGTCTCACCACTTGAGGAGCCTCAGGGAATTGAAGAGTAAATGATGGGGTATTAAGAGGTTCACNGCATCTTTGCTTGTGTTTAGCCAAGAGCTACAAAGCACAATGTCTTCATCCGGAGACCATTTCCTCCTCTCTTTGCGAGTCTCACCACTTGAGGAGCCTCAGGGAATTGAAGAGTAAATGATGGGGTATTAAGAGGTTCACTGTTTTGGATTTGGCTATGAAGAAGTTCTGTGAAGTTTCCACCTTCACAAGAAGGATCCATATCATCAAGAGCATATGGATCCATGGTGTTTTTTAGCTACTGTTTTTAGGATTTTTCTTTCTTAAGTTGGTGTTTTCAGTTTTAGTTAGTGTTTAGAAAAGGTTAAGATTATAATTTAAGTAGAGAGATAGAGTTATGGTTTTGGATAACCATCCAATCAAGCATTCATCACAAAGTTTACAACCACAACTAACACACATTGATTACCTACTGTCCTAAATAAATTTATTCAAGTGCATTGAACACTTACATGTACTTTGATGAGATGCAGATAACAACACTTTCTTTCTCACCTGCAAAGAACAAACAGAAAATTCAATAAGCTTTCATATAATATAAAATCCTTTAGAATTGGTGCTTGTGTACATGCTGTTTAAAAGTGAAGTAATAGTTGTACCCAGAACAAATCTATTCCCAAATAAAAACCAACAATTTTCTACTAGTTTCAGTTTTAGAGGCATCAAATGGTACTTGTTAATAATTTATCAAACAATGTTTGCTGTTTATGATGCAGGTTTTAAGTTTGTGCAGTACATACAAGCCTAGATGCAGAGCTTTAAATGGGTTTATATAGTGAAGAGTCAAGATTCGACATATTCAGAAAAACCATATGAAAAAATATATGTTGGCTACACATGACATAACGAAGACAACAAGAATAAAGGTAGAATACAATCCTAAACACTGTTTCTAAATTTGTCAAATTATTATTCAAGCTTCCCATCTCAAAACTCTGACTTAATCAAAACTAAATTATGAAAATCACAAAGAAAAAAAAAATTAAAAACTTACTAAAAGGGCAAGGAAACTAGCATTGTATTCTCGCAACCAACAACAAAAGAAAAGTAGGTAAAGATGATATTAGAATATCAAGACCACCAAAGAAGAGACTTGTACCAACAATTTCTCTAAGCAATTCCTAACCATCGTAGCTCTACTTCTCCAACATCTACCAATCAACAAACAACAATTGACCTACAAACAAAATAATCGCACAATGAATCCACAAAACAGATGAATTTCTCGTTTACCTTGACCGAAATAAACCGTTAATCTTCTGCTTCTTCTTCGTTGGATGTGAAATCCCAAAGGCTTCGAGGAGTTTCATGTCTTCTCTGCCTTGATTTCGTGGTCGTATCGCCGGAATCCTCTCACCCTAAATCGCATTTGCATTCGCCGTCAAAAAGAGAGAAATAGGGCAAATGATTTTTTTCCCCGATACATCTCAACCCCAAAAAAAATTTGCCCTTTTTTTTAATAACACGAATCAGATGGCGACACGTAGGGTATCTTAGAAAATTTTATAAAACCTTCTTTAAGCATCGATCCTAACTTAATTATCCTTTTTTATTTATTTTTAAAGCTTAAAAATACTTAGCACTCACTAAGCACTCATTAAACAACTCCATTGGAGTTGGTCTTAGAACCTAACCAATAACCTGTCTTAACTGTATAATCCCCATTAGAGTTATACTGCCACCCTATAGCATCCAAACACCTATCTCGAGGCAATTTGATTGATAAAACCAGAGGAACATCAGCCTCACAAATATAGTGTTTAACCTTAGCAATATCCCACAATCTAGTTACTTCATTAATTAAACTAGAAACTTTATCTATCTATCCTGAATGATAATTTTTTTTCCTAGGGGGTCTAGGAGGATGATCTGGCAACCAATTGTCATACCATACTCGAGTATTGTGGCATGATCCTATGAGTACCTTTAGGCCTTTTTTAAGCAAATCTCTGCCAGCTAGTATAGACTTCCACCCATATGAAGCCTGACCACCTAGACTAGCCTGTAACACACATGTTGTTGGAAAATATCTTGCTTTTAAAAGTAGCTAACAGTGAATTTGGGTGCTTAAGCAACCTCCAGCATTGCTTAGCCAAAAGAGCCTGATTAAAAGTTCTATGTCCTTAAACCCTAAACCTCCTTCTTGTTTAGGAATGCAAACTTTGTCCCAAGATAACCAATGCATAGCATTCTGATTAGTTGAAGACCTCCACCAATATTGTGAAACTACTCTATCTATATCTTCACAAACATTTTTTGGGAGTTGGAAACAAGACATTGAATAGATTGGCATTGGTGTACTAATTGACTTGAGTAATATCTCTTTACCTGCTAGTGACAAATACTTATTGCTTCAGCCCTGAGTTCTCTCCTTAATTTTCTGAACTACATACTGAAATAAGTCTACCTTTTTTCTATCAAACTGAGAGGGTAAGCCTAAATATTTACCATAACCACTTTCGTTATGAATATTGAGGTAATTTCTAATCCTGGTTTTCATTGCTGGACAAACTCTTTGACCAAAAATAATTGCAGATTTCTGCAAATTTATTTTCTGACCTGAAACTGATTCATACTTAGATAGAAGCTCCTTAATTGCTACAGCTGAGGATATATTAGCTTGGCAAAAAAACATAGAATCATATGCAAAAAACAGATGATTGATTGCAGGACCTTGTGCACTTAGTTTAATTCCTTTAATTTTACTTCTAACCGAGGTAGAATGTAATATGTAACTAAGAATTTCATAACATAATATAAAGAGATAAGGGGACAAGTCCCCTTGTCTCAAACCTCAGCGAGGGTTCATCATCTTTATATAAGCCGAGGGTGAATTATTGAGAAAATAAAAATTGTTAAATCTGTGTAATATATGTACATCGTAATTAGTTTTGGTCTTGTAAGTGAAATGACTTTTGTCTTCGTATTCCTCGTCAACATTCTATCTTCCTCTTCCTAAATATTATCCGAGTAGGTGATTGATCTTCCTGGCATGGCAATATAAAATCAGTTTTCAATTCTTCCGGTATAAAACCAAACTAAGCTTTAAGGCCATTTGATTCGAAACAAAAACCAAGATTACAAACTGGTATGTTTTTGCATAATACCGGACGTTAATCATTACAAGAACACAAAGTAAACATATATCAGCAGAAGTATCCAACAATTACAATCTAACTCTAAAAATTATTTCCAAATAGATTTTAACTTCTTTAATTTCTTGTCCGTTAGTGAAGATTAATGTCCAATTGCAATTTTAAATCGCTATTTATTAGGCTTACATCACAATTATTGAATATATTAATCACGAGAAAATACATTAAAACGACTAATTTGAGTGTTGTTTTTTTTTAAAAGCAGAATAGAAATTTGGGTGCAATTAAATTTACTCTTAAAATTTTAGTGGAAATAGTTTGAACTATATGTTTGGGTGAAAAAATAGACAATCCTAAAAACAACATTTATCATTTAATTGTAGAAATAGTGAGTTTTGGTTTCAGTAAAAGTTACTATATTCTTTTTTTGCTAAAAGTTATCTACCTATCTGTTCTTCTTTGCAAAAAATGATCTGCCTATGAAGATTGATCTTTGATTTGCCACTATAATATGCTCTGTTTTATATTTAGATCAGAAGTTTTAAACTGCTTTTATAAATAAAAACAATAATAATTAAAACTGCTCTATTTTAATTAGTAAATGATCTGAGCACGCTTAGCTTCTTTAGTCTAGTGGTATTGTCTCAAACTCAAGTCCCAAAGTGGGTGAAATTCACAAAAAAGAAGAAAAAAAAATCTGAGCACAATTTTTAAAAGAGATATTCTACCATATGTTGCCATTGCTTGCTTGTATTTGAGTTTGCATATGGACATATTGGTGTTTTGTTGTTATGGTCTGCAGAGATAGCAACCAAATCTACAAGAAAAACAAATTCTATTATTACACCCACCATTGTTGAGTCCGTCCATTATCAGAAGAAAAGGAAGGAAAAAGTCAATGGAGTAACACTAAATGTAAGAATCAATAGTATAATCTTCTTCACTGGAATATAAATAACAAGTGTGAAATAAAAATCTTAAACAAGACCATAGAATTTTCTTAAACAATTCCAATAATCAGCGTAAAAACAAGCTATAGATTAACTCTAATTAGGGAGTAAAAATTCATAGCTCATGTATTACATTTCATCTCCGCGGCACAGCTTGTTTTGCATTTCGATACCGGGAGCAACATATACGACGTCATCTTCGAGTGGAGATTACTAAATTGCGTCTAAGGGTGGAAAATAGGCCGTCTCTGATAATCGCCACCGTACGACGGAGGCAAACGATATGAGCTGGGTTTACCGTGCCCGAAACCGGCCCATATTGATAAAACTATTTTCTCACTAACTCGGCCCATACTAAATTTATTATGGTCGCAACACACAATAAAAAGTAAATACTATTGGTTTGTTTAGATTCGATCATCTCAATTCAATTGCATATATTTAGGTTTCACTGGCTGAAACAAAGAGAAGAGCAAAGCCCTAACTTAACACCCAAGGTATATTTACAACCAATTGTCTGAATCACACAAACTCAAAGCCAACAATCATAGGAAACTCAAAAAGAGATGCGAAAGAGCTAAATGGGACGAACTTTGGTTCCAAACCAAACCTCAAAAGTAATCATAGTCAGAATCATCATAATCACCATAAGCATCATCATTGGTGTCGTCGTTGTAATCGTGCTCTGGTCCCATAAAATCAAATCCTCCAATGTATCCTTCTTGCTGATCTGGCAAAGGAGCATAAGTGTGAGACTGAACCGTTTCCTCAGCTTCACTTTCTCTACTCGAATACACATTGACTGGCACAGTACGAGTGCTCACATTGTAATCCATACCATCAGAATCATCATCATCTGAGAGGCTTAATTGTTGAAATGGGTCAAAGGGTTCTTCAGGATTAACATCATTCATCTGATGCCCAAAATGAATATGGTCCTCCTCATCATGGCCAGAATCAGAATCAGAATCTTCATCATCTTCTTCATGAGAAATTCCAAAGGGCATGTTACCATCTGCAAGGTCGGAGAATGGATCAAAAGGCTCCTCTAGATTATTATCATTCATATGATGCTCAGAGTCAAGATGATCGTCATCAAAGCCATAATCAAACTCTTCATCATCTTCTTCATTTGGACCTCCAAAGAAGGAATCAAAGGGCTCTTCATGATTGAATATATTTATATGATTCCTTAGATCAAGAAGGTAATCATCATATCCATAATCAAAATCTTCATCATCATCTTCATCATCATCATCATAGTAGTAGTTGTTAGGCGGTGGATCTTGAGGCATGATGTTTTCGATGTCCCAGATTGGGCAACGTTTAGTACAAGTCCCTGCTACCTTATCCCATTCTCTTCCACATCTGTAGCAAAACTCATGCCCACATCTAACAAGAATATCACATGTGCTTTAGATTTCATACTGTACTAAGGAGGATCAAAGTTTAGAGAGAGAGAGAGAGTGATACCTGCAAGTTATGTGGTTGCATCCATCCTTAAGTTCAATCATGTGTTGGCATTTGCCACATTTGCGCCACATTTTATTATCTGCAAGAGACTTTAACATCAAATCATCAGCTGGAGGATTGGGATTCAATCTCTTGTACTCGCTGCATGAAAGCTTTGCATGCCATGGAACTTTACAATCCACACAGAATAGGCCGCGACATTCGACACACCTCCTAGCACCAGAGTTAGAGTAAAGAGACAACAAGCTCTTTGCAGATTCAGCAATCTTGGTTTTGGACATCAAAGCTGAACATCTTGGATATGGGCAGTAAACTCTCTCTGTGACGGGAATTGCATTCTCTTTGATTCTTTGTGTCCATAGTTCACTAAGTTTTGGAGTCAAAAGCTTCTCACAGGCATGGAAAATAAGCTCAGACTTGCAACCATCATGAGGACATTTTGGAGTCATACCGTGAAGTAGTTTCACCTCTACATGTTGCTTTACACATTGAAAGCAAAATCGGTGACCGCACTTATCAACAGAAAACATACGCTCAGCCTCGATATCATTGTAACAGATAACACATTCCTCTTTTCGAGATTGGCGAGGATCTTCATGATGAGAGGTGATGACTTGAGAAACTAATGATTCTCTTGCAAGTTTATAAGCAAACTTCACATCTTTCCCAGCCACTAGAACTGGCTGAGTAGATGGAAACTGTTGCATTATCTGATGCAAATCATCTAATAGCAGAGAAGTCTTCTTTTGCTTAGACCTCCATTTTCCAGTTGCCTACATTTATGCCACATTGTGAGAGTGAACCGTAACAATATGAACTATGAAGAGTAGGATACTTACAAATTGAAAAACCGGATAAGAATCGCAGCAAATAGCGATACGTTTGATTCCCAGATTCAAAGCTTCGATTAGTCCTCTTGTCAATGCCTTAATCTCCGCTCCTTGACGATTTATACCACTGTAGATCAGTGGCTCCTTAAGCTCAAACAAGAGATTATCGTTTTGGTCACAAATAGCAACCCCAAAGCCAGCCAACATTTCCGTCGTAATATCTTTCCCAGTCTCAACACTCACCAATCCCTTAGAGTAAAGTCTGTACAATATGCTTTCATTGAATTTTCCGGCGACTGTGTTGTTGATCGAACTGCTCTCGCCTACTACGTGTGCCTCAGCACTCCGGAAGTTACCTACACTGTTAACTGTCTCCTGGATTTTGCCTTTCCCTTTGGAGTTTCCATCAACGATGCTTTTCCCGAAATCGACACCTCTAGTTTTGAGATCCGCATCTGAAGAATCTGATTTAGGAGTCAAACCGTTCCGATCGTCTTCCGCTACAGCGTAACCACGCTTAATCATAGTCGGAGGTGACGGTGGCCGTTGAGGAGTACGAGAGTGGAAAGAGAGAGAAGCCGAAATCGCTTCCTCCATCTGCAACCGGAAAGCATAATCAGAATCTGACTCGCCGACTAAGAATGCCATATTGACTTGGCTAGGTTTTTGCTCCGCAGAAACGATTCAAGTGTGCGTCCGTTTTTGTAGTGTTAGTGACGACAAAGGGTTCCCGGTTTAAAAATGTGCACCAAACCATCAAATCGCACGCGCGCAAACCACACAGACACGTGTGTGAATTGATTAGAATAGTAAATAACCAATTAATGACCGAAACGTGGACAAGAAACAGTTAATTCATAATTATCCTCAACGAATGAAAAATAGTTATTCTTTAGTAGTATTAAAAGATTCCCGGTTTTGGATTTACTTGGGAAGGAAAATGTCTAAAACCGGAAATTAAAATTCAAAAAAGCAAAATTGATCATCAAAACGACAGAGGAGTACGCTTTGTCGTGCTGCGTTTTGGAGTACCATTTGTTCTCCTCTCTCTCTCACTGTCCAAAGCCACACGTTAGTCATACTTCTATGCTACAACAGTGTTCATTCTTGGATTCTTCAAAGTAAAAAAAGAAAAGGATAACTTAGCCTCTCAATCCCAGCGTAAGGAATCTTAGGTTTATTGTTTTGCATGTATAGTATGGTCTTATTCAAATTTCAAAAAATAGAAGTACTTTTCTTCTTTGTTTTTAAGTAATTTTAAGGTCAAATGTTGAATCTTTTTCCCCTACTGTACTACTGTGATTGTTTGGTCATGCTTAATATGATCATTAAACTAACTACGATTCATGATATAAGTAGTTCTTCAATGTCAAATAAGTCCCCTCTATCATGCCAATGATGGAGGAGAAGATGAAACTTGATCTAGAAAAATGACAGTTTAACCCTTGTGTTCCAATTAGGACCTGTGTACCAACCTTGGTGATGATAGGGATATGCTTGTTAATATTACATAGTCAAGAGGCAACATTAAAGATACCTTTTTTTAGAGTCAAACAACGTGTGTAGTTACTAGTTAGCATCAATGGTTTAGAATGTCAACATATATAAGTTGGTCTTTCCTTGTATTTTTTTTGGAATCATTGATTGTATTTTGTCCCATTTTTAATATATTACTCTCTATTGAGCTATGTGTGACAATGTTTGGTTTAGTAGTAAGATGGTCTGAACTCTTAATCAAAAAAGTACGACATAGAATCCACGAAATTTTTGTTTATCATTTTGCGACTTGTGACAGTAATCTGAAATTATCTTTGTCAACGTGCATAAGCTTCTCTTGTTCTCTTCACATAAGTTTCCTTTTGGTTCTCTGTTTTCGAATCAAAAGTTTTTTGTTTTTTGTTTGTGGGGTAGATCTATTCGCTTTAAAAAAATTGCGGTCAAAGTTACATTAGTCTACAAATTTATAGAGGAATATTTTTTGGTGGATTTGTGTTTTTTTCACTTGATTCCTCTATAGCTAGAAGAAAACATTTTTATTCAAATTTTTGACAAATGGTTAAATTATAAAGTATCATGGAATACATGTTTTTCTCTAATTTTATTCTTCTAAACTACAATCTATTTGCACTCATAAATTATTTTAAGTGAAAAAACTCGTTAAACTAAAAACTAATTAATGGCTCTAAAAGGATTTTTTTTTTCAATACTAAAAATCCATTTAAATATACAAAATCAAGAAAGTAAAAGGAAACACGATAACACCACATGTCACTAGAGGTAGTTTCTTCCAAATGATAGGATGACGTACAAAATAACCAAGATTTCACCGAATCATATCAAATTAATTTTCTTAATAAAACAAAAAAAAGAGAAGTCCATCAAAATTGAGCATCTGCAAAGCAAAGAGCAATGCTGAATCTCCAAGCTAAAGTTAAAAACAAAACAAAAGGTTTCTTTTTAACTAAACTTGACCACACCAACACCCTCAGCTTTATTTTTAATTGTAAGAAAAAATGCCTTTGAAGAAGAAGAGGAAATGTATAACCATATTCAAACACATGTGCGGTTGTGGCTCTACCGTTTCGCCTTCATCTCACAGCCACTACACACCTGGACCACTGGTTTCTCCCACAGTGTTACGCAGCCCATGTCCTAAGATCGATGAAAGTGTGGCTCTGGCTAAGGAATCTATCAATCCATTCGAAGATTTCAAGAAGTCCATGAATCAGATGATTGAGGAGAGATATATTGAGACAGAAGATGATCTTAAAGAACTTCTAAGGTGTTTCTTGGACATAAACCCTCCTTCTCAACACAATCTTATCGTCAGGGCTTTTGTTGACGTCTGTTCACATCTTAGGCCACCACACGACCGCCGTGGAAAGACACTTGGGAGATTGCTTCATCTTTACGTTAATCCTATTGTTCATGACTCCCACAAAACCACTTCACTTAAGATGAGAAATTGATCATTTATTATGCATCTATCATCTATTGTATATGGTTACAAATTACAATGTTTATATATATTTTATGCTTCCAACTCCAAAAGTCTATGTAACAAAAAAAACATTTCAAATATGTGCATTATGTTTTCCAAATTCAATTGTAACTAAATGAATTACATTTTACACATTTTTCCCCAAAAATCTCTTATAACATAAAGTGTTTAACACCTAATATTTTACTTCACAAAGATATCACGTGTTATTTGTGTGAATAATATGTTAAGTTATAATGCACATTTGATTTTGGCATATACGGTGGCGTATATAGATTTTTATACTTATGACTTTGTGACTAACCTAAACAGTTTCATTTGGTTCGGTAAAATTCCAGTCACTTAAAAATAAAATAGAAAACCAAATAATTGAATTATATATAGTTAACGAATATGATTATATAATTAATAAAACGAGTTTGACATAATATTAACTAGAATGAATAATTGAGTTAATTGAATTTAATATTAATCCCAGAGGCTTCAATTAAAAGACCTCTAAACCGTACAAAACCCCGGCGTGTTTTTCCGGTCCATCCGCAACGAAGTACAAGTCCCTCATTCTTTGAAACGCTTGCCACGTCAGCAAACTATCTGAACCGGCCTGGTGGCATTTCCCAACCGCCCGGTTTACCTCAAGCGACCGAGCCACTCGGTCCAAACCGCCATACAGCCTCTGCTCGCAGAACCTCATCATGTGCTTCACGTCGTACACTCGCTCGCCGAACAACGTTCTGAGCAACCGTAGAAACTCCGGCAACGAGCTTGGAAGCTCCCGGCGCGTGATTATCTTCACGAGATAACCGAAATCGTAAGCACTGTGGAACGTCACCCAGCTCACCGATCCGTTGCAGACCAATCCGGAAGACATCAGAAGCTCCGCGAACCTTTCCGATTCGACCCCTTCGCGGCGGTTACGCTCGAAATTGATCCCGTGACGACGGAGGAGATCGATCGAATCAGGCGCGTGGGCGTCACGCTCAACATCGAAGTCACAGAAATTGAACTCCCAGATGAAGCGACGGTTACTGCCGAAATTGGGGAGGTTCCCTTCTTCATCGGAGAGGGTGAGACCGACCTGGATGAGGCTGAGAGCGTCGACGTTAGATTTGAGAAGCTTGTAAAGATAGGCGGGGTTTCCGAGGCGGAGAACGGCAGGTTCCGCCTTGAAAATCACGCCGGGAAACTCCGTGTCCATGGAGATGAAAGGGTAATCTTCGATGATCCCACTAATCAGCTCAAACTCCGACTCAAGATTATAAGCCCAAACCTCTCGAACCACAACTTGTCCGCCATTAGAACCGGAGAGAACTGAATCCGAATTGATCATAGTCATCGCCTCCAATTGGGAATCGAATTAGTCCAAATCCGATTTTGTTGAGTCTTCTGTAAATATCTCTGCTTTTTTAAGTATGGGATCTGCAGAATATAGTTATATAAAGGTGTATGTAAAGGTGTAAGTAAAGAGTGAGGAGTTACGAGGAAAGAGAAGTGTAAGATACGCGTGAGTTTTGACTCATTTCAAACGGACTTGGTCTAAATTGGCCTCCCATACATCCAATTATTGCACCCTCATACATTGTATTTCTACTCATTTTCCTTTTTGAAAATAAATAATTAAACATAATGAAAACGAATTTACAAATAATAAATTTTTCAAGTTGGATTTTGTTTTGCTTTTTATCTATTTGTTTAACGCTTTATAGAAAAATGTCAAAAGTCTCTAAGAGACGTTCAATATACAACATGAAATGATTTACACTATGTGTTAAAAAGATTTCTTTTTCCTTATAATTTCAATTGTTTTGTATGTAAATTACATCTTTGTCCTGGATAAATACAACATATATCAGTATTATCTGGCCACAATTTCTATCTGACTCGGATCCATTTAAAACGACCAAACATATTGTGTATTGGCCTTTGTTGTTGAAAACCGAAATGCATGTCAATCTTCTTCGTTTCAAAACCCTAAAGCGATCCAAGGTTCCCCTTTCTAAATTGCAATCTCTTGAATATGTTTCTTCTTTCAATCTTCTTGTTTTCTCTTCGTTTCTTCTTCGTTGCATATGAATATGAAATCGAGAAAGGTAACTCCTCTTCAACCTTCTTATGTCTTCTCAATTCTTCTTGATTCTCTTATGTTTCTTACTTATGCTTCGCAATTAGAGTTTGGTTTAGGGTTTGCATTTAGGATTTTTGGAAGATATTTAGGGTTTGCAATTAGGGTTTGCATTTAGGGTTTTTGGTTAAATTAAATTGGGGTATTACAATTTGGGTTTAGAAAACGTATATAAGTGATTAAATTAAATAATGTGTAACCCATCCGAGATAAGCTTTGGGATTGAAATTTTTGTTCGTATAACACAAGATGTGTTTTCTGTTATTTCATATGGTTATTACGAGAAATGCACATTTGTATGTCCACGAAAAAGAAGCTTCAGAAGAAGAGGTAATCTTTTGAAATTCAAATTTCTTGCTTTATGTTTCTGTTTTTCGATTTAGGTTTTGCGGTATTTGCTCAGTTAAGGGTATATGTTTAGCTTAATGTGACTGTTTTAATAAGGAATTGTAACTATTTTCGTATAGCTAGTTTTTTTTTGTAAATGTTGTTGTTGAGTGTTTCTAATCTTCATTAATTTATATCTCAGGAAAATCAGTCTCCTCCATATGAAACTTAGACTCTATTGAGTTTGTATGTATCGATATTTAGGGTTTAAAGAATACTTATCTTTATTAACTTAAGAAATCTCTCTCGAAAACTTAAGTCTCACAAACTCCCATAGAAAACATCACACATCGATGTCTCTCTATATATAAGACCATGATTTCCTAATCCTATTACAATAAGGATATATTTTATATAACTCCTAAATTATAGGAATACTTAGATAACTCCTAAATATTCTCATGATCTTTATTTTTACTTTTCTTTTACTTCAAGATAAGGTTAACATTCTCCCCCCTAATCTTGAAGTCGGCTTCTGAAAGATCTTGAACTCCAATGAATTCTCTCATCTCCTTGAATTTGATCCTTGCTAACGCCTTAGTCAAGATATCAGCCTTATGTTCATTTTCTAAAACATGTTGAATCTCCACTTGTTCGTTCTCTATACATTCTCGTATAAAGTGGTATCGAGTGTGTATATGCTTGCTTCGTCCATGAAACACTGAGTTATTCGTAAGAGCAATTTCAGACTTGTTATATACTCTTATGATTACCTTAGCACTCTGTTTTCCAACGATTTCACTCAAGAGTTCTTGTAGCCAGATGGCTTGTTTAGCTGCTTCTGTAGCTGCCATAAATTCAGCTTAACATGAGGATATATCAACTGTATCTTGTTTTTGAGAGCACCATGTGATTGGTGATTTGTTGAAGTAGAATATATGTCCTGTGGTGCTTCTTCCATCATCCAAATCAACATTATGACTACTATCTGAATAACCGATAAGATCTTCTCTTTTATCATGATAAAACGTGATTCCATGAGCCGTAGTTCCTCGTATGTATCTTAGCACTTGCTTCAATGCTCCTCCATGTGATTCCTTTGGTTCTTGCATATATCTGCTAAGCACTCCAACAGAATAAGATAGATCAGGTCTAGTATGAATTAAGTACCTTAAACATCCAATTATTTTTTTGATAGCTTGTTTTGTTAATGCCCCTTTCTTCCCTTGCCTTTAATAGCTTTAGACCTGAATCCATAGGAACTTGGCTTAAATTTCATTCGGCCATGTCTGCTTCTAAGAGAATTTTGTTCGCATATCTCTCTTGTTTAAGAGTGATTCCTTGATCATGTTGTATCACTTCAATGCCTAAGTAGTATGTCAATAAACCGAGATCACTCATCTCAAATTTTGTAGACATGTTCTTCTTGAAATCGCCAATTACATCGAGATTTGAGGCGGTGACAAGAAGATCATCTACATAGACTCCTACTAGAAAGCTATACTCTTTCGTTTGCTTGTGATACAACGATGGCTCTTTAGAACACTTGATGAAATTCATCTCTTCAAGTACTTGATTAAGTTTCTCATTCCAAGCTCTTGGTGCTTGCTTTAATCCATATAAATCTTTGTTTAGTTTTTATACTTTGTCTTCTTTTCCTTGAGTCACAAAACCTTCGGGTTGAGACACATATCCTTCTTCTTTTAAAACACTATGTAGAAAGGCTATCTTTACATCCAGGTGATGTACTTGCCAATTTTTTGCAGCTGCAAAGCTAATGAGCAATCGAACTCTTTCCATTCGAGCTATTGGGGCAAACACTTCTTCAAAATCGATTCCATATTTTTGTACATACCCTTTTGCTACTATTCTTGCCATACACTTATTTATACTCCCATCGGAGTTTCATTTGATCTTAAAGATCCACTTTAGACCTATTGCTTTAACTCCTTGAGGAAGGTCTACTAGATTCCATGTTCGATTTTTTTCTATTGAAGATAGCTCATCTTTACATGCATCTATCCATACTTTCTCCTCTGGAGATTCTTCAAAGTTTCAAGGCTCCTCTTCTAGTGCGAAAAGAAGTTTTCGCCTTCTATTTCTGCCCATGCAACATAGTCATTAAGATATTTTGGTCGGACACTTACTCTTGTAGATCTTCTAAGTTCAGGTTGAGTGTTGTTTTCATCTTGATCATCTTTGATATCTGTTGCATCGATCACTCTATCTGTTTCTTTGATATCTCCAACATCCTCTTGTTTGATCGATCTTCTTTCATCTTCTTCGTTTTCTTCAAAGTCTGGTCCGATGAAATCAACACTTAACTCACCTTCTTCACATTGATCTTTATCGTTGGACTTGCTCCAATTCCATCTAGAGTTTCATCAAACTCTACATTCCTGCTTACTACTACTTTCTTTTTTATTGGATCATACAATCGATAAGCCTTTGAACCAGGTTCAACTCCAAGATGCACTAATACCTTTGATCGATCATCAAGTTTCCTAAGATGAGGAATGTCTGCTTTTGCAAATCCTAGACAACCAAATATTCGAACATTTACATTTGGTTTTTTGTTCTTGAAAGCTTCATATGATGTTTGGTTTACTAAGGTTCTAGTTAAAACTCGATTGATGATATAGGTAGCATGTCTTACTGCTTCTCCCCATAGATAATTAGGAACACTCATATGTTTCATCATACTTTGATGACTCTGAATTTTCACGGTTTTTACTTATCAAATATCATTGATTCTGAGGTCTAAAAGCGTGCATACATCATATTTATAGTTGATTTCACTAA
>OVBE01010749.1:0-14725 GCA_900406425.1 Iberis pinnata
ACATTTCAACATAATGAGAAAGTTTCTGTTATTTACATTCTCTGCTTTCACTCATACTAACGATCGAATGTGTTATTCTAAAATGTTTTAAAGACTTGTTTATTAGTTCCGTAAATCACTATATGATTTTTTTTTCCATGTTTTATCCTCACTTGCACTATATTAAAAATAACTTCTCCATAATTAATATAGCCTTACATTACTCTAACCTATTATACTTAACTATAAAAAATCTAAAACAAATAAATCAAAATATAGATATACTTTGATAATATAAATAGACAAATAAATTATTTCAAATTCTCAACAAATACCACAATAATCCACAAATCAAAATCTCACTGTCTCCACTAGGGGTAAAGGTGTCCATTTCGGGTAACGAGTACGGGATGATACGGATAATTCTGGTATGAAAAATTAAATTCCCCTAAGCATATCCGTAAAATTATGGGTCGGGTAGTGATAGGTACGGTAGGTCAGATAGTTAAAATCAATACTCGTTTAATGCCCGAACTGATAATGTATTATATAAATTTGACTAATATATGTAGTAAAATTTAAAAATAGTATAATGTTTGATTATAATATTATATCTTTACAAAAAAAAAAAAAATTAGAAAGTTGAATAAAATAGTAACAAAATTGAAAATATGACATAAAATAACCGATTATGTACTCTTTTTAAACGTTTATTAAATCATATATTTATTATGACACAATATTTATATTTATATATGAAATTATTATCATTATAGTTAAGTTTTGAAATAATTTTATAAACTGAGTTATGTAAACGGGTAATTCAGATACCCAGATAATTACCTTTACTCGACCCTTATCCGATCCTTACATATTTTTAAAAAATTTATTGATCCAAACAGATAATTATCATTACCCTACTCGACTCTTACCTGTAAATACGGGTCAGATACATGGCAAATCGGGTTACCCGATGCAAAATGGTATCTCCACCAATGAATGTGGAGTTATTTTCGTACTTTCCAATACCATTTGGCTTATATAAAAAGGCCACACATGATAGAGATTCAAACAACATTATCTACTCATGGCCTTCTCCACTCTCCATCTCATCTTTTATTTCTTAGCCCTTCTCTCGCCGTTCACACTCACCACCGCCGTAACCGGCTCATGTACCACCACCATCTCCGACGATCTCTCTCTCATTCCCATTAACGCCAAATGCTCACCTTTTGCTTCCTCTCATCCTTCTACCTCCATCATCGACACTATCCTCCACATGGCTTCCTCAGACTCTCACCGCCTCACTTACCTCTCAAGCCTCGTCGCCGGAAAATCCAATCATACTTCCATCCCCGTCGCTTCCGCTAACCAACTCCTCCACACCGGAAACTACATCATCCGAGCTAAACTTGGTACTCCTCCTCAGCTCATGTTTATGATCTTAGACACTAGCAATGACGCTTCTTGGCTACCTTGCTCCGGTTGCTCCGGTTGTTCCACGGCGAAATCCGCTACTTCCTTCAATCCAAACTCCTCTTCTACTTACACAACCGTCTCTTGCTCCACCGTACAATGTACACAAGCACGTGGTCTCACGTGTCCATCTATTTCATCACAACCGTCAATTTGTTCCTTTAACCAATCCTACGGTGGAGATTCATCTTTCTCCGCTTCACTTGTACAAGACACACTGACGTTATCATCTGACGTCATCCCTAATTTCTCCTTTGGTTGTATAAACTCCGTCTCTGGTAATTCTCTACCACCGCAAGGCTTAATGGGCCTGGGCCGTGGGCCTATGTCATTAATCTCACAAACGACGTCGCTTTACTCAGGCGTGTTCTCTTACTGCCTCCCTAGTGTTAAATCGTATTATTTCTCCGGGTCGTTGAAATTAGGTCTAACGGGTCAACCCGGTTCTATTAAATACACTCCTCTCCTCCGTAATCCTCGTCGTCCATCACTTTACTATGTTAATTTCACCGGAGTAAGTGTAGGTTCAGTCCAAGTACCTATTGACTTTAAATACTTAACCTTTGATTCAAATTCCGGTGCCGGTACAATCATTGATTCCGGTACAGTTATTACACGTTTTGTTCAACCGGTTTATGAAGCTGTTAGAGACGAGTTCAGGAAACAGGTACTTATTCTCGGTAGAGCCCGAGGGCCAATTCTGAGATTTTAAAAGATTTTAAAGGCCGCAAGCTACAATGAAAAAATAGGCCAAAATTGTATAATTTTTCAAAAAATTGGTCGTTTTCTTAACTAAAATTTTTAAATTGAAAAAGTGGCCGCAAGCGCATGCTTGCTCTGCTTTGGTTCAGGAACGACTGAGCCCGATCCTGAATCCAAACGGAATAAGTATAAGTTTGCGGTCTTTTTTTATAATAAAAATTTTAATTAAAAAATCAGCCATATTTTAAAAAATTATACAATTTTACTTTTTTATTTGTAGATTGTGATTTTTAGAATTTTTTAAAATCTCAGGACAGTTAGCTACAAAGCTTCATCCTTTACTCTATTTGACAACAAAAAATTGTTTTTTTTTTTTTTNAGGGCCGTTTTCGACGTTAGGAGCGTTTGACACGTGTTTCACGGCGGATAATGAAAACGTGGCACCAAAGATAACGTTTCATATGACGTCACTTGATCTTAAACTTCCCATGGAGAATACACTTATACATAGCAGCGCGGGAACGCTAGCTTGTTTATCAATGGCGGGTATACCGCAAAACGCAAACGCTGTTCTAAACGTGATCGCGAATCTACAACAGCAGAATTTAAGGATTTTGTTTGATGTTCCTAATTCTAGAATAGGCATTGCTCCTGAGCCATGTAACTAAAGAGATAACATCAAAATCATCTAATGAGAATTCATTTTCTATTATCTCTTATTATGTATGGCTTTTTTGGTTCACAAGAGCTACAGATTCATATAGGGCTGGGAATTCGGTTTAATCGGTTCAATTCGGGTCGACATTTTTGGTTTTCGGTTTTTTCGGTTTTTGGATTTTGTGCTGAATTGAACCGAATAAAATTTCGGTTCGGTTCAGTTCAGTTTTTGGTTTTAAAGTTCGGTTTATTCGGTTATTTTTCGGTCAAGTTTTGGTTATTTGTCTGTTTTTTCGGTTTTTTCGGTTTTTTCGGTTTATTCGGTTCGCTTTTTTTTGTTTATTCGGTTATTTCAGTTTATCGGTTCGGTTGGGTTCAGTTTGGTTACCGAAACTGAATTTTTTTTTTGTGCCGTTAGGTTATTAAAATGTAATTCGGTTCGGTTCAAAAAATTCTGGTTCAATCCGGTTTGGAATTTTCGGGTCGATTAAAAATCCCAGCCCTAGTCTCATATATTGGTCCAGCACTTTCTTGTCTAATTTGGTTTCTTAGTAAATGATGACATTGATGGACGAGATACAACATAAAATAAGAAACTTTGATGCATTAACAATAACTGTGTGCACCCTCTCTCTCTCTCTCTGTTTCTTTCTCTGCGAATGCAGACTAAAGAATACAATCATCTTTTGCTATTAGGGTTCAATAAACAGGTGCTCTTGAGCATTAAGTAGTTTACATGGTCCATCTATTTCCCATGAGTTCCTAAGGAAGTGACCAAAAACCTTACAGAACCGTGAAGCTTGTCAGAGACTATTGGTGTGAGCACTCAAGAAGCAGTTTCTATTCCTGAATGGCAATAACAGAGGAACTTTAGTACATAATCCAATCGCATAAGACTCATAGAAGAAGGTGAAATGTATTTCTACCTCCATAGGACCAGAACCGTCATTAACATCAACCGCAGTTTGCTTGCCAGATGCAGACTTCTCGGGTTCAGGAATTATCAGGCCTGCAGGAACCTGGCCAAACTTCAAAGCCTATTTTTCCACAAGCCAAAACAGATGAAGATTGTCAAAATCAACCAAATGCAACATCATCAGGCCATCTTTGATTAAACTAACAACAGACCTGTTCGAGTCTAGCAATTTCTTCAATTGTCTGGGAGTTGATAATTGCAGCCTGGAAAATCATGGAAATGAAAAATCAAAGTTAGTATCAAACTAATAGCTTTTACCTACTTAACATAAAGACAGAACAAATCCAATGATATGTCGGGTTCTATCTAGTTTCTGGTTTCTTTGGAAGATCTTTTATAAACCAACCTGTGCTGCTTAGCTGAAAAAATCATGTGACAGGATATAAAGATTATCGTACCTTGATCGCTAGAATTTGCTCCTGTGTTGGGGCAACCACTTTCGGAGTCTCTGGGTGTTCTGTAGTATCTATCACCTTTTGAACTTCTTCCTTAGAAACCTTCTTAACTTCATCTTCTACTTCCTTAGATGAAAACAAAGCTGCAGCTTCAGCCCTCTCCTGTTAGGAAACAATGATTGTCAGGTAAACAGTCTTCCTTCTAGTCACTCATTGACACTGTTGCCTTCAGTCTAGTTGATACAACTTTATAAATTCTTAGTTATGCAAGAGCAAGCTAAAAGGTCAAGAGAAAGGCAAAGAAAAAGGCCATACAATTATAAGAATGACTGCTAACTAAGTAGGCTATTCATTTAACAAAGAATATTAGAAGCTGAAGCAAATGGTAAACAATTTTTTTTATGTCCTACATTTTCAGGATATTATTAAACTTTAGATGTCCTACTTCAAATGAAACTTGAGTTGCAGCCAGCAGAGACAGTAACTTTAATTGGGCATCTAAAGTAAGCAAAAATAGAAAGTGGAGAAAACACAGAATAAGCCCTCACCTTGGCCTTGACTTTTTTGAAATCCAGTACTCGAAGTGACTTTAGCTTATGAATCACATAAAGGCGATAATTTGGCTTTTTGGTGATATTATTATCCATTAAACTAAGATACTGCAGCTTTGGAATGGAGGCAAGGGGATCAATTTCAACCAAATTCACAAGCCTATTATTAGTAAGAACCAAAGAATGAAGCTTCGGTAGGAATTCTGCAGAAGAACAACCATACAATGAACACCAACACACTTGATCCATAAAGCAAACAATATTTCACATTTACTTTTTTTAAGAAACACTCACAAAGAGGACCATACCTCCAAGATTAGGATTTATCCGGGTTATCCGGTTGTTGTTTATGAGCAAAGTTCCTAACCGGTTGAGGTATGGAAAGTTTTCTAGCTTAACTATCTCATTATCAGACAGATCAATTGTATCGAATTGGTCCTGTAAACAAAACAAAACAGGTTAACTAATAAACCTAACAAATCAATTCAAAAATCTATGGAAGAACTTTCATAGAGAAGACTGACATTAATCATCAGAACAAAAGAACTTTAACAAGAAGCCATAGACACTGCTTAAGAGTTGCTTCATTTTAACACTTTTTTGTTTACTTTCAATGGATTTTTCAAAAATATTTGCAGAAACTCAACAGGAACACTGAATAACATACAACCGCATCAAAAAGTTCTTCCACAGTTCCACAGACAAAAATAGGAAAAAGAAAACTCGATAGAACACAAAAGTACCTCAGTAGCACCCAAGTTTTCGATTACAGGAATCTTGTTACCTGTAATCCAACAAAACAAAGGATTACACAGAGCAGATGCGCTTAGAGCTAAAAAACACTAGAAATGTTACGAAATAAGAGAACCTCGTAGATCTAATTCTCGTTCCTTAATGGCATTGAAGAAGTGAGGACTTTTCCAGATCAAATCAGCCGTGAGCTTCACCATTGTTCTACTCTAGGGTTTTACCGCTTCGAGCTCTCTCTCCTACGCCTAAAGACGAATGTGGAAGAACACTTACCTCTTTACGATCATCACTCGGCCCATCTAAGTTCAATATTGGGTTAAAATTGGCCCATAATAAAAAATATAATATGTAATTTTCTAAAAAGTTAAAAAAATATTGATTATAGTTTTAAATGAAACGTCATCATACGAGATAAGTTTAATAATAAAACATTTTTTTAAAGTTGTTGATAATTTAAATTTGAATCTATGATATATTTTATATTTATTTATAATATAACGAAGATTAAAAATATTATTAAAATAAAATTTTAATTTTAAAAGTTAAATTTATTTTTAAGTTCATAAATTAAATTAAAGTTTTGGAAAAAAAATATAGAAAACAGTTTTTTTTCTTATGTTTGTAAAATTAACATATTTAAAATAAAAAAATCAATGTATGTCTAGTATACATTTGTCTTATCCATATAAACTAATATTCCTACAATAAATCTTATAAAATATTAACTAGATTTAATTTTCTAACTTTTTAGAACAATGTTTCTTTTCTTTTTTTGCATTTTTTTTCTTTGCGTCTCTTTTCTTCTTCTTTCATATATAAGTTTGTCAATAAACACATATCCATCAAAATCTTTTATCAAAATCCACAAAGCAAAATATCAAGCGTATATGATCAAAGTTGACATATAGAGTAAGTTCCTAGATGTGTAAATTCGTTTATATATGTTTAGTTAATGTTAGGATCTCCGAAAGGGAAATTATTAGTTTTTTATCACAAAAGCTACCTCTTACTTATTTACCTATCACATAAGCGACATTATGGATTTTTTTTTTCTTGTAGTTTCTTAAGATGATCTCTTAGAATAGTGGTTTGTGTGAAGAAAAAGCAAACTTAATGCTTAATTGAATCGATTTGTGATTTTAGGAAAATGACGTCTTCTGGAAAATTTATTCTAGAATATGACGTCTTTTGAAAAATATAGAATTATAGAATATGACGTGTTCTAGAAGGCCAAGCATTAAGAAACTACAAGAACAAGAAAAATCTATTTTAAAATATATCATCCTAATGTGTAAGTTGGTGTGCTAATGAGTTGATGTCTAAACTTGTTGTTTGCGAATATCAAAAATTTGAGTGGTTGACTGTGTAAAAAAAGGATCAACA
This sequence comes from Iberis pinnata, assembly GCA_900406425.1. Classification (NCBI taxonomy): domain Eukaryota; kingdom Viridiplantae; phylum Streptophyta; class Magnoliopsida; order Brassicales; family Brassicaceae; genus Iberis; species Iberis pinnata. Next base: position 6,870 of record OVBE01010749.1, read on the forward strand.
TTTCAAAACAAGGAAGACTTGATTACAAAATAGAGATATGCGTCATGAAAAATAACTTTGATTATGGAGTTGTAAAATCGTGTACGCGTTTCAGGTGTATACGGTGCAAAGATCATGGCTGCAATTAGAAAGTTTGTGTAAAATGTCTATTTGTGAGCAATTCTTAATTGTTTCTCTTTTTGTTAAATCACTTACCAATATATCAAAAGGTTCAAAGCTACAATTAATAGTGTACACTAAAGATCATAATATCACTCTAGATTAATTAAGAAGTGATCTATAATACCCTACCTCAAAAACCCCACAAGATAAAAAAAACCCACAAAACAAATATTGAATATTTTTATAGTATTGTACATACCGGAGACTCCATATAGCAGAGGAGAAATTTTCAAACAAAAAACACAAAAATTAAAATGGTGGAACGACCATTATGCCTAGAACGGTCGTTCCATAATGTTCAGTGTCTATAAACTTTTTCCTACTCAGTGTATCGAGATATATGAAAAGCTTCTCGATGTAGCATGCACTAAGGATGAGAATTATGAAACAGCCGATGATCCACGTAAATTACGTCCGGGTGAGATTGATCCTAATCTAGAAGCGAAGCCTGCTCGTCCTTATCCGGTTGACATAGATGAAGATGAGAAAGAAATTCTTTCTGAAGTGAGAGCTAGATTGGTTAACAATATGTGAAAAGAAGGCCAAAAGAAAAGCTAGAGAAAACAACATGAGAAAGTTGGAAGGCTTGCTTCTTTGCAAAATAAGGAAAAGCTTAAAGCAGCTGGAATTGGTGGAAGGCTGATAGAGTTTGGATCGATGTAATATAAAGACGGAAACTTGATAAGAACATAAAGAAAACAATTCAAACTTTGAAAGAACTCAATAAAGACTCAAGTTTTGCATTCAATATTCCACCGATAATTACAATGAGCTAGTTGTTCCGAAGCCTTTCACTAGCCACAAACAACTACACTCCCAAAAATTCCAATGATCTCATCTAAATCAAAGGCCACTTAAATCCATAGCGTTCAAACAAAGAAACCACTAGAAAAGCATAAAAGACTACTAAGCACCATGAGCTGTTATTTATATGCAACCTTTAAATCCCCTAAAGCAAAGTCTATGTTGTATTTATAGACTCTCTTTAGTCTTGTCCACCTTAGCATTAATATTTGATTTCGCTTCACCCTCTTTCTTCTTACGCACGTACACCCTTGAATACTTGTCAATACCTTCTTATTTGAGACAAAGCTTGCCCTCAAGCTTCAATTCAGGAAAATGAGTGCAGAACTTCGAGTAAGACACCCACATTGCTTGTGACAGAGGAAGTGTAGACCAGCGCACAAACATAATCAAATCCTCTACAAAGTCATATTTGGAACCCAATATCTCCTCTGGTACAACGAAAATAAGAATATCATATGTCAGGGATGGGGGAAGAGGTAAGGTTTCTTGATTGAAACAAATAACCTTCTTTAGTTATGATACATGAAAGACTAGGTGGATCTTTGACTCGGGAGGCAACTATAACATGTAGGCCGCTTTGCCAATTTTCTCCAGCACCACGTAAGGACCAAAAAACTTGGGAGCTAATTTATGATCAATATGACACTGAATATATTGTTATTGGTATGGTTGGAGCTTCAAATAAACAGAGTCACCAATCTAAAACTCCACCTCCCGGTGGTGTTTATCGACATTGACATTCATTAGAGACTGGGCTCTCTGTAAGTTAAGCCAAATATGTTCCAACATCTCGTTGCGTTTTAGCAAACGCTCAGATAAATTGACATTGTATGTGGAACCCGCCTCATAACACACCAGAACTGTTGGGTATCTGCCATACACAACCCAAAATGGAGTTGTTCACAAAAATGTATGATGTGATATGTTATACCAGAATTCAGACCATGCTAAGAATTTAAACCAATGCAAAACATCGCACATAGGTTTCCAGAGATCAGTTGAGAACTTCGTTCTAGCCGCCAGTTTGTGGATAGATAGTTGTGCTGAATTTCAGTTTAGTTCCAGCCAATTGAAACAAATCCTTCCAGAAACTACTATGAAAAATCTAATCTCTGTCAGAGACAATCAATTTGGGAAACCCACGAAGGAGAACAATCTCAGTCAGGAACTTTGCTGCCACATTTGAACCAGTAAAGGGATGTTTCAGTCCTATAAAGTTGTCATATTTACTCAATCCATCGACACGACAAGAATGACATCGAATCCCGATGAGTGTGGTAAGCCTTCTACAAAATCACAAGATATATCCTCCCAAATAGTTGTTGGTACATGTAGTGGTTGTAATAGCCCGATTTGTGAGAGTGTGGAGTATTTGTGCTCCTGACTGATCTTGCAAGCGGAAACATAACGCTGAATTGCTTTGCACAAACCATCCTTTCATATTTTAACATCAAGATAGTTGACTGAATTTCCTCATCAATATCAATTTCGTTGTAGAGTTCCTGAAGCTGTAACATAGAGGGTACCGTTAGTGAAAAACAAACCGAAGCAGCAAAGTACAAAGGGGATTGAAACATTCGGGATAAGCCATCTACAACTTTTTTTTCAACCCAAAGAGTCGTGTAAGCCATTTTTGATATTCCAGGTTAACATTATTCTGCTCCAAAAGAAATTTGAGGCTGCGTTGATCAGTATGAGCCACAAAACAGCGACCCAATAGGTAATGCTTCCGCTTGTTAACATCCATTACAATTGCCATCAACTCACATTCATAAGCTGGTTTGAGTTACACCCAAGCTGTTAAGATATGTCTAAAGAAGGCTATTGGACGCCTATATTGTATTAAAACCACACCCAACCCTACGCCCAATGCATCTATCTAGACTGTAAAGGAAATTGAGAAATCAGGTAGGGCCAGAACCGTGGATGTACACATTGATGTTTTTAAATTATCGAACGCGATCTGAGCGTTGTATGACCAGCCAAATTGGTCTTTCTTGAGCAAGTCTGTCAGCATTTTAGAAATTATATTGTATCCTTTCACAAATCGTTTATAGTAACCCATTTTGTTTGATCGTTTTGGGTGTTGGCCACTGTCTTTATCGAATCAGTTGCTACTCTAGTGGCTGATATAACATGGTCTAGATACTCAACCTTGTCTAGTGAAAATACACATTTTTTCTTGTTAGCAAAGGGTTGTTGATCCTCAAAATATGTAGAACCGTATCTAGATGTTCTAAGTGAGCAGTTTTTGATTTACTATAGATCAACACATCGTTAAAGAAGACTAACACAAAACGGTGAAGTAAGGCTTGAAGACCTTGTTCATCAATGATTGGAATGTAGTTGAAGCGTTAGTCAAGCCAAAAGGCATTACAAGGAGTTCATAGTGGCCTTCCATTGTTCGGAATGCAGTTTTCTGAATATCCCGCTCCCGCATTCGAATCTTGTGATATTATGAACTGAAATACAATTTGGAGAATACGATTGCTCCATGTAACTCATCAATCTAGTGGTTAATGACTGAATTTGGGTATTTATCCGGAATTTTTGTGCGGTTTAAAGCTCTATAATCCCCACAAAATGCCAGGTCTGGTCTTTGTTCTTGACCAGCAAAATGAGACTCGAAAACGGGTTTGTAGTGTATCGTATAGTACCCGACTACAACATGTCAGTCAACATTATTTGCATGACCTCCTTCGTTGAATGTGGATAATGGTAGGGGTGGACAAAGATTGTTGTGGTATCAAGTACAAGATTGATGTTTTGTTCAAGACCACGGATAAAAGGTAGAGTCGTTGGTGTAGCAAAAACTACATCGTATTTCGTGAATACCATGAGGACCAAAGTGGACGGGTGTTGTTGGTCTTGAGTTGCAACGTTTTATTCCTCTAACAACATGTCTAATGTGTTAGTAATGAGTGAGACAAACTGCAGCTGCCGCATCTTAGTGTGCAAGTTGGAATCGCCCAACAAAGTAATAGTAGAGCCATGATACTCAAAAGATAGTTCCTCTGTTTTCCAATCAACCACACAATGAACTAAGTTTTCCAACCATTATATTCCCAAAATCACATCCACAGTTCCAAATTCCAGATATATGAAAACCGACTGAAACTCCACATGAGACAAGGAGAAGGTGACATTACGGCAAACACCACTTCCTTTGACTGTCATTCCATTTCCCAGTAATATGTACAAATCAAGAGCATATTGGACCTGAAGTTTAAAGCGATGCACCACTGTCGGATCATTAAAGTTGTGAGATTCCCCACTATCCAACATGACCCCAACTTGAAGGTGACAAATGAATCTATACAACTTCGTCGTCTTAGGGGAATGGATGCACAAGAAGGACGAGAGGGATAAGGCCATTAACTCTTGAGGTTCTTCTTCCTAAGTTTCCTCACATTCCATCATATTTGAATCCATGACTTCTAATTCATAACTGTGTACCACTGTTAACACCTGTAAGTTCTTTAGTGGGCAATCGTGAGTGCGAATTAGGTTTGGTTGTAGCTTGAAGGGGCACTAGTTTGGATTGCTACTTGAAGCAGCATGATTCAATTTAGGCTCTGATGGATAAGTGATGCACGGATAAGCATACGAAGATGCATGAAAAATTGCAGGTAGAGGAGCAGATCTATGACTGCGATTATCACCTTTCGACGTGTCCCACATTGCTTTACAAAAGTCATTGTTTTCCATTTTTTAGCATTGTTGCTTTGTGATTACGCAAGCCACGTGGCTCTTTGAGACGAATTACCTCCTTTATTTCTTGTTTCAACCCATTGAATAAAATATCCACCTTGTTTAGCTTGCTCAGTCCAGGAACTTGAGCTGATAAATCCTCAAAGTCACTGACATAATCCGCAACAGTGCCGAATTCAAGGATAGCAAATAATTTCTTCCTAGGTTCATCTTCCAATGATTCAATGAAGCGCAAAAGGAGTCGCTGTTTGAAACCATCCATTTCTCAAAATTTCCTTCACATAGTTCCCAACTGAACTATTTCATAAATGTACTTGTGAGACTCAAGACCACTAATTGGAGACGTTCTTCATCATTGTATCCCCCCATTCGAAAGAAATCGTCCACCAAGACATGCTATTCATAAGTTTTATCACCAATAAAAAAAGCATGTCGATTTTTTTGAGCATGGTTTGATGGTTTATTAGATTCAACTGATAGGTTCATGGTTGCTGGTTAAACAGAGATTTTGGTTGTTGATACTCAGAGAAATAACTGTGGTCCCATGCGTGAGACCCATTCACGTGATATTTGCCTTTGGAACCATCGTTGAAGAGCTTTTCTTCCATCATGTTTATCATCGACTCCAACGATGATAAAATTACGAGCTTTGTATCCATGGTTGCAAAAAGACGTTCGACTTTGGCTTGAGAGATTGACAACCTGTTGAAGGCGCCATACAGGAAGTCGAGTTGTTCCATAATAGATTCTCCAGAACTACTAAACTCGGTACCTGAGTGAATTGTTTACTTTGGAAAAGTATTAGTCATGGTGTTGGATTCAAAACAGTTTCTCTGCACCAAAGATAGAGTTTGCATTGATGTAATAGTATAAAGATATAAACTTGATAAGAACTTAAAGGTAAGAACCCAAACTTTGAAATAACTCAATAAAGACTCAAACTTTGCATTCAATACTCCACTGATAATTACAATGAGCTAGTTTTTATGAATCCCTTTACTAGCCACAAACAACTACACTCCAAAAAACTCCAATGATCTTATCTCGATCAAAGGTCACTTAAAGACATAGCGTTCAAGCAAAGAAACAACAAGAAAATCATAAAACACTACTAGGCTCCATGAAATGTTATTTATATGCAACATTTAAAACTCCTAAAGCAAAGCATTTGTTGTAATTAGAGACTCTCCTTAGCCATGTCCACCTCAGAATTAATCTTCAACTTCACTTCACCCTCCTTCTTCTTACGCACATACACCCTTGAATACTTATCAAAGGCATAAGAAAAGGACGAGAAATGGAATATACTATAATGCATAAATTCCTAGAGGGCACCTTCGAGATTCTATGATACTGCAGATGAAGATCGTCCTGCAGACCAATATACCGCAAAGAACTCCTTCTGGTGAAGGTGATGCTATTATGATGGAAGCATAAAACTTGGATCGATTAAGAGACTCTCAAACATCTTTGTTAGGAGGAGAAAATCCTAAGTTGCACCCTTCTGATTTTACTGGGGTCACTCTGAGAAAGAAAGAGATTCAAACGCCTAATCCGATGTTGACCTCTACTATGACTTATGGTGGTGCTAGCCTTACTCTCATAATTAGCTTGACACCATCCAAAGATGGTTTTTCTTTTGTTATGACACCTAGAGGTACTCCCTTTAGGGATGAACTTAACATAAATGAAGACATGGATATACACAAAAATACAAAAATTGAGAAGCATAGACGAGAGGAAGCTAGAAGGAGCTTACGCTCTGGTCTGGCTGGGCTTCCTCGACCAAAGAACGAGTACCAAATAGTTGCACAACCTCTTCCAAAAGAAACTGAAGAGCCATAAGAGAAAATAGAGGAAGACATGTCAAACAGGATAGCTAGGGGAAAAGCTGAGGAAGAAGCAAGACAACAAGCCCTGCTTAGGAAAACGTCTCGGGTGTTACAGAGAGATCTTCCTAGACATCTAGCGGCTTCATTAGAACTAATTAGAAATTTGTTGCTTTCACCCAATGGAGACAAAAATTCTGTTGTTGCTCCTACTCCAATTGAAGTTGCAGATAAAATGGTAAAAAACGAGTTTCTACGGTTGTTGGAGCATGATAATACTAAATATCCTCTTGATGAGAAAGCTGAGAAAAAGAAGGGAGTCAAAAACCGTGCCAATAGTGCTGGTTTTCAAGTTTTAGCAATTGAAGACTTTGAGGAAAGTGAACTCCAAAAGGTATGAATATGGACAATATCTTCCCAATCCAGTTTACTTCTGTTTGTCATCTCGAATCCTTAATTTGCTCTTAGTTTGTGGATAGAATGATCGAGGATGTATATCCACCCTTGGTTAAAACCAACATCTTTAATTTTGTAAATATTAAGAGCATCTCCAAATGAGATCTCTAAATTTGGAGAATGATGATCTTCAAATTTGGAGAATCATTGTTTTCTCTCCAAAGACAATATATTGCAATATTGCCCATATTTTAATTTACAATTATATAACGTCATAAAACTTACAAATAAATATAAAACAACCATCACTTAATTATTACGTACAATAATATTTATTATTAAAGCATTAAAAATTACATAATTATTTGGGAAAAACAAACCAATAACATTATAATTAAAATTACATAATTGTTTGTATTGCTTTCTTGTATTAAATTTGCTTGAACTTTTTTATTTTGTAAAATAAATTTTAGTGGCACGTGATATTAAATAAATTTGGAGATTCACTATTCAAATCTCCAAATTTAGAGATTTGAAGTTTTCTTTGGAACATCCCCATTCTCCATATTAGAGTTTTAGAGAGTCCTTTAGAAATCCTATAATGAAGGTTGCTATGATTTATTTGGTAGGCTGATTTAATTGATACACGAAAACTGTAGGACCGATTAAAACCGGATCAAGGAAAACGATATAAAACGAATAAGAAACGATTGAAATACCGATGTAATACGAATGCGGATTCGAGACTGGAATCTCTTTCCTTAATTCTTTAAATCGCCCGTAGTGCCACGGTTATATGCGATCTAAGAATCCCAGGATACAACCGCAAGGAGACCGTTTTGAATGCACTCGAGAACGGAATCTGTCGAACTTAGAACCACGATGTAATCTCGAGACTAGGACTAGGACTAGGACTGGGACATTCCCAAAGACCCAAAGACCCAACGACCC
>OVBE01010750.1:0-14724 GCA_900406425.1 Iberis pinnata
CTTATATCATTCTTAAAAAGTAACATCGGCACATTCGCATGGTCGGTATCTGATATGTTGGGCATTGATCCGTCAGTCATATGCCATGAATTACACGTCGATCCCACAGTAAAACCTGTTAGGCAAAAACGCCGAAAGCTAGGGCTCGAGCGCAATAAGGCAGTCAATGACGAAGTAGAAAAGCTACTTCAAGCTGGATCCATAGTCAAAGTCAAGTATCCTGAGTGGATAGCCAATCCAGTCGTGGTCAAAAAGAAAAATGGGAAGTGGCGAGTATGCGTGGACTTTACTGATTTGAATAAGGCATGTCCAAAGGACAGTTTTCCACTTCCACATATAGATCGTCTCGTCGAAGCAACAGCAGGAAACGAATTGCTTTCGTTTATGGACGCATTTTCTGGTTATAATCAAATCATGATGCATCCGGACGATCAAGACAAAACCGCTTTTGTTACTGATCGAGGCATTTATTGTTACCGCGTTATGCCTTTTGGTTTAAAAAAATGCTGGTGCAACATATCAACGATTGGTTAATAAAATGTTTTCGTCCTAGTTGGGCAAGACGATGGAGGTGTACATTGATGATATGCTGGTAAAAAGCACTTCGTCGACCGATCATATATCTCATTTACGTACATGTTTTCAAATTTTGAACCTGTACGGCATGAAATTGAATCCGGCGAAGTGCACTTTCGGTGTGAAGTCCGGCGAATTCCTGGGTTACATCGTCACTCAAAGAGGAATAGAAGCTAATCCTAAGCAAATCTCGTCTATCATTGATTTTCCATCTCCTAAAAGTGTAAAGGAGGTACAACGATTAACGGGACGTGTGGCCGCGTTGAATAGATTCATTTCGCGGTCGACGGAGCGTTGCCTCCCTTTCTATCAATTGATTAAAGGAAACAAAAATTTCGATTGGGACGAAAAGTGTGAAGAAGCTTTCAAAAAACTCAAGGAGTATATTTCGACACCACCTATATTGGCAAAGCCTCTAGATGGAGAAATCTTGTTTCTATACGTATCTGTCTCAGCGGTGTCTGTCAGTGGGGTACTGGTGCGAGACGACCGCGACAAACAGAAACCAATCTTTTATATCAGCAAAGTACTCGACGGAGCAGAAATGAGGTATTCGATGTTGGAACGATTAGCCTACGCCGTGGTTGTTAGTGCTCGTAAGCTAAGACCCTATTTTCAATCTCATTCAATTGCGATAATGACTACTCAACCTTTGCGGGCAATCTTGCATAGTCCAAGTCGTTCTGGACGAATGGCAAAATGGGCAATTGAGCTGAGCGAATATGACATTGAATTCCGCAGCCGCACTAGTATTAAATCTCATGCTCTCGCCGACTTTCTCGTAGAATTACCTCTCGAGTCCCTTGATGCGTGTACAACTGGAGTGTGGAATCTATATGTTGACGGCTTGTCGAGGTCAAATGGATCAGGCATTGGAATTCGTCTCGAATCCCCAACTGCTGAAATTATCGAGCAGTCCATCAAATTGAGATTTTCAGCCTCGAATAACGAAGCTGAGTATGAAGCATTACTTGCTGGACTTCGTCTGGCAAAAAGCATGGGCATTAAGGTAATTCGCGTTCATTGCGATTTGCAGTTTGTCGTAAGCCAATATAAGGGCGATTATGAAGCAAAGGATGATCGTATGACTTTATACCTCCGCCTCGTCCAAGATCTTGCGAAAAGCTTCGACGATCTTGAGATTGTGAAAATTCCCAGAAACGAAAATACTTCAGCTGATAGTTTGGCAACCCTAGCCTTGGCATTGACGAGTAGGCTGGCGCAATCAATCCCAATCGAGGAGATCGCTGTTCCAAGTATATCGCACACCCAGGTACATTTGGTAAGCAATATTTCGGAGGAGACAACCTTAGCTAATGAAGAAACAGTTGGTGAACAAGCAAAAGAAGATTGGATATCCGAGATATATGCCTATATAGATAGGGGCGCCTAACCCACTAACAAGTGGGCAGCCCGAAGGCTCAGGGTGAGAGCTTCGAGGTATGTGTTGATGGATGGTGAGTTATTTCGGCGGGATATGTCTGGAATGTTATTACGATGTGTATCGAGAACCAAAGCCGACTGAGTAATGGCAGAAATGCATGAGGGTGCATGTGGTAACCATTCTGGTGGTCGCTCCCTGGTACTAAAAATCAAGCGTCACGGTTACTTCTGGCCCACTATGGTTTCCGATTGTCAAGATTATTTTCGAATATGTGAAAAATGTTAGCGCCACGCCCCGACGTCACATCAACCGGTTGAATGCTTAAGGTTCTCGACACCTCCTTACCCATTTATGCGATGGGCCATGGACGTCGTCGAACCTTTCCCATCATCCCGACAACGACGATATTTGTTGGTAATGGTCGATTACTTTTCAAAGTGGGTTGAAGCCGAAGCTTTTGCTAAAATTCAAGACGCCGAAGTTCAGAGTTTCGTGTGGAAAAATATTATTTGTCGGCATGGTCTACCGTATGAGATTGTGACTGACAACGGTACCCAATTCTGTTCATACCAATTCGAGGGCATCTGCACCAAATGGAAAATAAAACTTAGCCATTCAACTCCAAGATATCCACAAGGTAATGGACAAGCAGAAGCCGTTAACAAGACCATTGTTGACGGACTTAAGAAGCGACTTGAGAAGAAGAAAGGATTATGGGCTGACGAGTTGGACGGCGTCCTGTGGTCATATCGCACAACTCCCCGATCATCAACAAATGCAACTCCTTTCTCCCTCTCGCATGGTGTTGAAGCAATGGTTCCTGCTGAGGTTAACGTCTATAGTTTACGACGGATGATGTTACCTCGGCATGATGATTTTAACACCGACTTGATGAAAGGCAGGGTCGAAACTGTCCCAAGCTCTTTACGTTACTTTTCGATTATTTTAGCAAACATATACTAACTTTTCTTAAGTTTTAAATAACTTTAGACAGGCTCGACGAGCTGGAAGAATTGTGAGACCAAGCGCTATTGCGCATGCAGAATTATCAACAGATGGCGGCAAGATATTATAATAAACATGTCAAACATCGACATTATACGGTTGGCGATCTCGTCCTACGACATGTCTTCGACAATACAAGGGAATATGGAGCGGGAAAACTAGGAAATAACTGGGAAGGACCCTACGAAGTCATCGGCATCATCGCACCTAACGCCTACCAATTAGCCACGCTAGACGGACAACAATTGCCTCGACCTTGGAACGGTCGACACCTGAAGCTTTACCTTTAAATCTTTTTCACCATTGTAGAAAAGAACTACGTCTGGCTTGATCCCTCTAAAATGGGTACGTAGGCAGTCTTCGCACTATAAGGAGACACAACTACTGACACAACTTTGTATTATTTTGGTTTTTTTTGGGGGGAGTAGGTACCCTACTTACCTAATTGGAATTAACTTGCAATTAGAATCTATCCTACCTCACGAGCTAAAGCCTCGTCGACTTTAGCACGAGCTAAAGCCTTGTCGACTTTAACTGGAGCTAAAGTCTCGTCGACTTTAACACGAGCTAAAGCCTCGTCGACTTTAACACGAGCTAAAGCCTCGTCGACTTTAAACACGAGCTAAAGCCTCGTCCCCTTTGACAAAAGCTAAGGCCTTGTCAACCTTTTTTAAGAAGATAAGTCACATCAATTTTAAAATTGAAAACTAAAGCAAGGTTATCGAATAAGTAGATTTTTAAAGATAACTTTTTAGAAACATAGCCTCGACGAGACAATTCATTAACAAAAGTAAATAACAGGGCGTCGAGAGCTTCCAACAAAAGGAGATGGCTACAAAATATTTAACTTGACAAAATAAACAAAAAATCCTAAGTTTAAACAGAGTTAGGCCTGAGCATTTGGGGGGNGAGTAACCGCGTGTGGGGGGGGGGGAGTCTTATTCCCGGTTACCTCTACAGTCGAGGCTTCGATTCTACTATTACGGAGTCGACCAACTTCTTCTTGGGAGAGAAGATCGTGATTGGAACCAAACTCATTAACCACTGGAGAAACACCGAGGTCTTCATCCGATAGTGGAAACACTTTGATTTTATCCAGCTCGTCCTTCCAAGTCTTAAGACTCTTCTGCAGGTTTATCACAATGGCTTCTAGGACCGAGCCCCCCATCTCTTCTATGAGGCCCATGACACCAAGTGTTCCTTCAATTGTTCCGATGTTCTTGGCCGTGGTGTCAGCTACATTTCGAGCATCTAGATGACGTCGAATCCTCTCAAAAACGAGCAGCACATTTTTCTTGCATTTGCTGCCCCTTTTTCAAAATAAGGGCATCCCGGCCAGCCCTTTCCAACCCCAAAGTTTCCTTCGTCACAACAAGCTCGTCCTTGACCTTTGCATTTTCTTCCAGAAGACGATCTTTTTCCCCCTCTAACTCTTCCCATTGGCTTCTGCCAGCCTCAGTTATACGAATATTTTCTTCGTTCAGACGAGTTATCTGTTGCTTCAATTCTTCAACTTCAACTTCCAATTCTTTTCTTTTTTGCGCGTCCAAAGCAACAGCAGCCTTGGACTGGTCAAGAAGTCTCTGGAGCTCGTCCAAAGAATCAGAAGTCTTTGTTAACTTAGAATCATAGAGGGTGACCATAGCATTCGCCGCAGCAAAAAACTGTTTCAAAAATAGTGCTAAGTCATTTAGTAAAGAGGCAAATACAAAGTAATAAGCAATAAGAAATTTACCTGAATACCATATGAGGCATAAGTCTTGAACAGTTCACGAGTAGGAGAACTAGACGAACAAGGAACTGGACGATTGAGTCCGGGGATTTGACGAACAAAATCAGCGCATGCCTCGGCGTCATTAATCAGCTTGGACGCATCTGGGTAGGCGAAGGAGAAAGGGACAGGTTCGCGACGAGGCCGTTTGTGGAGCTGACCTTCAGCTTCAGCGTTGTCATCAAACAACTCCTCAAGATCGACGTACATATTTTCTCCACCGTCGTCTGTCGGATGTTCCTCGTCCACATTTATGATTGGACTCGGGTTGTTCAGCGATTCAATTTCCTTTTCAGTTTCCTTCTCGGCTTCTTTCTCAGTTTCCAACATTTTCAACTCTCCAGCCGCGTCCCTTTTCTTGGGTCTCGATTCCACCATGTGAGATTTGCCTTTGGCCTTTTTCGCGGCCAACCCCAGCTTCTCCTGAAGTTGTTGAGACAGCTCGGCCTGTTCAATAACCTTTTCTTTTTTTTCGGTTTTCCATAGCTGTTTTCGCCGAAGACACCAGAGATTTCATCTTCGGGGGCTTTCTAGCTCCTTTCTTTTCTGCTCCGGCGAGTCGAGGCTTCTTTTGAGTACCAGCTTTGGCTTGCGTTTTCATGGAGCTCTCTCTTAAGCTTTTCAAGAAGTCTGAGGACATGTTGGGTTTCTTGGGGTACGAATAATTTTCTCGTCTAACTGAAATAAGAAAAAACATAAAAACGACGAGGTAAGAAAAGAAAATGCGAGATAAAATAAATGCGAAATAAAAGAAAATGCGAGATAATTACCTTTGCCAAGGCGAGATAAACTCCGTCTAATCCTGGCTGCGTCCACTTCAGGCCACTTGAGTATGGAAGCCTTCGATAACTTGTCGACCGAGTCAAGAAAGCAGTCCGGAAATGCTTCTAAAGGAAATGGTTTATCTGCAAAATAACAAGAAAATGTGTTAAGCATTTGAGAAACTAGATACTATGATTAGCCGAGGCACTACTAATCTCTAATGCACAATCTCGCAAAAACTCTCTTCCTAATTCAGGCACAACCGCGTCGTTAATTTTGACATAAAAATATCGCCTCTTCCAATCCCAAATCTTTCCCTTAGCTCTGGTGAGAAGAGTGTACTTCGGCCTCATTCTCACGTAGAAGAACCCAGTATCCAAATTCAGGGTATTCNTCTCCCCATTTTTCACAACCTTATGAACCTTGTGTATGGTCGCAAGGAGATCGAAGAAATCGATAGATATGTCGATCCCTATCTCGTTTCCCAAGAGTAGGATCGCCGTGTTGTTACGAACCGCCGTAGTCGACAGTTGCGACACGGCCATACGACGTCGAGCGCAAAAGGCCATTAGCAAGTGAGGCAGTGGAAACCAGAGGTTTGCGTCGGTGAAATAATCTTTGAAAAGCGTAAAGTAGCCTTCAGGAGGTGACCACGGCCGTTCGAAGTACTGCGGGATCCTAAACTCGAGGTTGGTATCTTCAATCTTGCATAAAACGCATAGCGCGGCCAACGAATCATGTGTCATCTTTGTTGGACCAGACCGAGTAAAAAAGTCACCTTCTTCGAGATCCGCCTCAGAGGTACTCGCCTCGTCGAGAAAGGGTCCCAAATCAATTTGGGGCAGAAAATATTCTTCCTCAACTGATGCCTCGGCAATGATCAATTGCCTAGAATTTTCATTCTCTGGGCTGGATTGATGGACGACTAATTGATTGTTTCTAGACTCTGTCGTTGAATTTACCTCGTTTGACATAACTTCTTCCTTAACAGTTACTAATTGAAGTCCACAGGACATTACTCGGAAAAAAAATCGATGACGAATTTCTCCGACGACAAAATTGGCCAGAAATTTAGCGGCGGAGCAAAAAACAAAAAGGGGCAAAAATTCTAAACCTAGAGAGAGAAAGCAGAGAGAATAGAGAGAGAAGTTGTACCTGTAAGCGCAAGGAGAAGATAATAACATAAATGAAGAGGGGACCCTTATAATAGCTGACGTGGAATACGAAAAGACTCTTGTCCAAACGGGCATGACGCTTCGAAAACTGTGAAAAGCACTTTTTCCCTTCACCACCTCGTCGAATAATAATGTCATCAAAGTAAGATCTTATTTAATCAAAGTAGGTTGTATTCCGTCGAATGCATCACTTCGTCGTCAAATCACAGCATAACCTGCCAATAAAACTGGAGCCTCGGCAATTTACACCAAGTCGAGTAACCCACTAAACTTCCAGTATCATCAATCAATCAGAGCAAAAAATCAGTGCGTCGACATTGAGAGCACTCCTTTGGAATATGAACCTCGGCATTCACATTAGATTCCTTACCTCGTCGACTTAATCTGTATCCCTTACTTCGGTGACTAATTTGTATTCCTTACCACGTCAACTTGACCCATTTTCTTTCGTTAAAATTATAGCCGCAGCATCCAACCCAAAAAGTGTTTAGTCGTCGAGTACCTCGTCGACTTGGGGGGGGGGGAGTAACTGTTGGGCTAGAGTTTAGCACCCATTAAAGGCCCAACACGAAAACAGATCCGACCCAGGAAAAAGCCCATTAATTGCATGAAACAATAGACTATGTGAAGACACCTGTCAGGTACTGTTCACCGCATTAAGATATGATTAGGATCAGTATAAATAGGGGGGAGGATCGAGTTAAGAAAGGGGGGTCGTCGGAAAAATAGTGAGAGAAACGGTGAAGAGATAGAAATTGGTAAATCGACGGGATCGACGAAGTAGAAAGGTAATCAGGTCGACGAGATAAAGAAAACAAAAAATTATCAAAGTACCTCGTCTAAAAGAGTTCGGCTACTAAAAATACATCAACTTCAAACAACACCTCGTCCATAATAATTAAAGTAGCAGAACGTTCACATCAACTCATAGCCGAAGTAAAAAAATTAGTATCTTTATGGTATGGTCAAATAGCCACGTCGGTTAAAGAATCTTAATTTATCTTATTTAAAATATAATTCACGTTGTCTAACTCTTGTTAAATTTGACCGTGTCCAGAAAAATATACTCCAAGAAGACCGGTTTAACATCCACCGATGTTTGGTGGACTATAATATTTTGCTTATGTTATTCGAAAGTTTATGTCTATTACATCTTGTGTCCACTCCACCTTCTGTTTGTTTGAACCTATTACAAGAGTTCACACATGATTCACTACCATTTCGGGTATGCTACAAAATACATTAACTTCAACCTTATAGCCTTATAAAAATACCATATGTTCTCATTTAATTATAACATAATACACTTCAATGTTTATGGAGACACAAAATATAATTTCAATCTTATACCCGTACCAAAAAGATTGATTACTGTATTTGTCCATTGTATTCCCCATCATGTCTACCAATGGGTTCTTCGTGTCCACCCTCTGATTGTCCACCGATATTATGTTCTTGTCTACTCTCATGTTTCTCTTCTTCCCCAATTTCAGTTCTAGTTATGGACTCAACCATAGTTTTATTTTCTTTACGTGTTCGCATTCTAGTAGCCATGAAAGCATTGTTGTCAACCACGACACCTGCTTCGATGGACATATACAGTGGTTGTCCACCGCACTCAGACCTTTTTGTCCATCACTATGTCTACTACACCCGGTTTAACAAAACCAGGCCGCTTGAACATTAAATCTTTGATTTTAAACAACATAAAAATGTCAAACACATATAAATGCTTCTTACCTACCTTATTCTTCACCTTCTTCGCCAACTCAATCTTCCATTAACTCAAATTTCACCATTAATGCTACTTAATTAAAGATCAACTCTATTAACCAATGGTACAACATGTCTTGTCACATTTAAATTTTTATCAGTCTCATTAATGCCACACTGTGCATGCATGAGAATGTGCTTTTCGCAGGGGCTGGATGTGCTTTTCTCATGGGCAAAATGGTCCAATGCTCTATACCACAATACCATGCATTTATGGTATTGCTCTATGATTTTAGCATTTATGGTATCTTGGACAAAAAATCTACCACTTATGGTAGATACAAAAAATAACTCTATATATAATATGTACATAAAACATACCATACCAATTATAATAACAATAAATATATGAAATTACTTTAAAAATATAGTGTGTTGCAGGTTAGAAGAACTATTTTTAATCTAAAATCATGATTTTTAACAAATTAAACATTTAAATTTTATAATTTGTTATATAAGTTTATAATTAAAAATAGTTTGATATAGTTAATACATTTTTAAAAATTTTAATTTCATTTTCAATAGTAAATTTTATGTTGCTTAGATTTCATGTAGTTATAATTCATTTTTCATTATATATATATATACACATATTATATTTTATGTTTATTTAAACTAGATCGTTTTGAATATTGTCCTAAAGATAATGACCAATAATTTATAGGGTAATAACACTACATATTCATATTATAGTCTACAATTAAGAAAACAACATATATGTAGTAGGTATACTATTCTACTTTTTTTAAATGCCATTTTACCCTTTCTCACTCTTTCTCTTTCACTCTCCCTCACTCACACAGGTTATGAAGAATGCTTTTTGGATTTTTATTTTTTTGCAACAAATGTTTTTGGATTATGCTATTAAAATAAAATATATGTAATTTGTCATAATAAGAGTAGTCATATTCTTTGTTCAAAGCCATTACATGATTAAATATGTGAATGATTTAGTAGTTGTATAATAATTGCATAATATAATATATGGTTTATATTTGGGGGGGGGNGGTTTTAGGTTTATATTTTAGAGTTTTTGGTTTATACTTTGGGTTTATATTTTGGGTTTTGGGTTTATATTTTGGATTTTAGGTTTATATCTTGGGGTTATATTTTGGGGTTTTGGTTTTATATTTTGGGGTTTACGGTTTATGTTTTGGGTTTTGGTATATATTTTGGGATTTAGGTTAATATTTTGGGTTTTGAGTTTATATTTTGGGGGTTAGGGTTTATGTTTTGGGTTTATGATTTATATTTTGGGGTCTTGGGTTTCTATTTTTTTCAATAGTCTGACTATTAATATTAGTAGTCCGACTATTGCTTTCGATAGTTCGACTATTCCTGGGTTTAAATTGTACTAAACAAATTTACTATTCACTATTTAAAAATTATATATTTTTTTAAATAATTTTAGTCTTGTTAAATTTATAAAAAAATTGTGTTTTTTTACGTAAGGTTTTATGATTTTATTATTTGAATTTAAAAGCTTATATTTAAAAAGAGATTGCAAGGGGTGAAAAAAAAGAGAGAGAAAGATGCATTCACATGCGCGTGGATTGCACATAAGGAGAAAAATGAGATATCTTTGGTATATTATTACTTAAAAACTAATTATACAATTATATGTACATTTACCTAATTTTGTTAATGCTATGTATACTTTGCAAATTAACCCTAATTTATATATATATATATATATATATATATATATATCATATTTTATGTTTAATTAGACTAGATGATTTTTAATATTGTCCTACAAATAATAGCCAAAAATTTATGTAGTATATATATATATATATATCATATTTTATGTTTAATTAAACTACATAATTTNCCTAAATATAATGACTAATAATTTATGTAGTTATATATATATATATATCAATTTTACTACTAATTATTTTTGCTAACTGAAGTTTACATCTTATATAATAAACTAAAACATACGGCATTATAAAATTAGTTATTTATATAATAAAACACACATTATTTATAAGAAAAAAATATATTATGTTGAATTAAATAATTTCGTAAAAACATAATACTGCGTGTAACGTGGATGAAACTCTAGTTAATAAATTAAAATAAGCAATAAATACCAAAAGTATAATATAGAATATTATTAAAAGAAACTAAAATATTGACTTTATTCTTAGTTCACTTTCCCCATTAATATATCTTCATCATGGATGATAATACCTTCATTCAAAATCCATTACGAAAAAACATGAAAGATAATTATTTGTTCCAACGATGGTTATGAAAATGATGATGAGTTGTTAATAGCACACTAAATTATTTGTGGTTCTAAACTCGTTCATATGAATTGCAAGGTTGTATTGGTGAATGCATTTGATTTACGTGAATCAAATATGTGTACGAATATTGCCCATGTAAATGGTGAAATTGTATTTATGAATAAAATTGATTCATATGAATTTAATTAGCTTTCATATATTATTATTGTGAACGGTAAAGTTGTATATGTAAATGAAGCTAATTCACTTCCAACAAGCATAGACATATAAAATGTTGATATGAATAATGAAGTCGTATTTTTGAATGAACCTCATTGATGTGAAGTCAATTATAATTTTGTATGTTAAAAAATTCAATATATTATTATAACGGAAATACCAAATATAATATCATGTATTTCCCGAATAGGTTGATTCATCATTTCTTATATAAACTATTGTTTTTATTAAATTATTAAAATCTAAATAACATGTTGGTTATTTGTAATAATATGATAAAACTGTAAGAGTATTAAAAGATCATAAATATAATATCATAAAATATGATAACTATTAAATAAATAAAATAATAAAATTAGAAATATTAGAAATATTCAAAATATAACGTTGCATCATAATCATAGGGGACATATTCTCATGTCTCTGTTGTGGATCCAGTGGTATCCATGCACAAGTAGAAACCAATCCAATCGTGTGTGGTGTAGCTAACGAAACAAGCAAAGTAAGCAAGTAATTTGATTACCCAAGAGTCCCATGAAAAAATCTTTAGCTTAAAATGCTTCAAATTCCTCATTCATTTCTTCTTTTTCAACTAATATGATAGCACAATTTGTTGTTGCAACAACGCTGAGAACTCTAACCTATGTTTTTGAGTTGTGGTTTATGTTGGTAACCATCACAACTCCAACCTTGAAAATTTGTTTGAATGCAGCCCCTTGATCACATACAACAACTTGACCAATACTACTATCCATGACCAACATAACAACATCAGCAAAAGCCAATATTATTATTAAGTGAAAGTTTTGGTGGATAGTTAATATATACAATAAAAGAAAAGAGAATAGGAGAATATTACGATTGATTCTGATGTGGGGTGCATCTCTATAAACAAAGTATTCAATTGTACATGACTGCCATTAGTGTCAACAATGATAAGATCATGCTTATCTTTCATAAGCTTTTGGATTCCATCCATAACCGAATTGTGCTTATCTTTCTCTGACCAATAAAGATTCGTCCGTGAATCATTAATAAGGTTCTTTTGCACGACTCAGATTTTGCAAGATATTTGCAATAAGCTGGTTTGATAAAGATTCTACGCATAACCAATTTTGATTTAAATCAAGTGATCATATCAATATAATTAAAGATAGGCCGGTTATTCAGTATGTACGATTCATTAGGTTATTGTTTACCCCACCACTCGGATTAACGGCAAGGAGTGTCTGGCAACCGTCCATGTAATGTTTATCCATGATGCTTTGAAAATCTCAGTCGTTGGATAAAACTAATATGTTATATTGTGGATGTCTTAAACCCCATTTCTCAACCAGAAATTTAATCTTTTTATCTGCGGTTTCTCTCTTTAACCGAATTCAAAAAAAAAATTGATTTTTTCTTCGCTGTCGAGATCCTCTAATTCCTCTCGAACTCGGATCGAAAGACTATGGATACCTTGCTGTCCAATTACCACATGTAAACAAGTCTGTCCAGTTATCACATGTAAACAAGTCTGTCCAGTTACCACATGTAAACAAGTCCGGCCAGAATATACTGGATTATGATAAAACAAGAACGTTGATAAATACTCACCAAGGTTCCCATCGAAGTGGAGGCGTGGAGAGTAATTTTTCATTAAATCAAATATGTGTACGAAGATTGCCCATGTGAACGGTGAAACTGCATTTATGAATGAAATTGATTCATGTGAATCTAATTAGTTTTCGTATATCATTGTTGTGAACGGTGAAGTTGTATATGCGAATGAAGCTAATTCACTTCAAACAAGCGTAGACACATAAAATGTTGATATGAATGATGAACTCATATTTGTGAATGAACTTGTTAATGTGAAGTGAATTATAATATTGTATGTTGAAAAATTTAATATATTATTAAACAAAAATACCAAATATAATATCATGTATAATCATTTTTTAAATTTATAATATTATAGCTTTTTGGATTATGTATTCAATTCAAAAGTTGATTTGTTTTATATATTATCTTAATCGTTATAATTTGTTTATATATATTATTTTTAATACACTTTTTACTTCTATGTACATAACTTTAATATATATTACTTTTGTCAAAATATGTTAGAAAACCACACGCTACTACAAATATTAGACTATGCCAATTTGTTTTTACATGATAAGGTCATATTTTGTTTACTATTATTATTCAACTTGATATCTCATTCTTTCGTTTTAATCTTTTTAACAATTTTTATAAGATATACACATAATATTACTTTTATACACGAATCGATCATTCATTAATATTGAAATGTGTATCAATTAAACAAAAAATATAATTCAGCCCAAATTCACATGTTCAGACCAACTAAAAACTATAGGATCCCTGTTAATAAACTCTTTCAAATCACACGAGCCCACGTTAATAAGTTCTTTCAAACTCTCAATTCTTTCGCGTTCACCTTCTTCCAGCTCTCGCAAGAATGACGGACCCTACTGAATATATTATTCAATGGTTTAATCAAGAAGCTAATAATCAAGATTTAAATATCATATCTAAGACATAATGTCCACAAATACTATTATTTTATGTTTAACTCGATTGATCAAAGAAATATGATCAAACCCTAGGCTGAATCTTGATAATCTTTTAGGGTATTTAAAGAATTATAGGTCGCTGTTAGTTAAAAAATATTCTTATTATTACCATATTTTGATTTACTCTCTGTACAATTTTCTAAAACATTGCCAAAGAGTCATGGTATGTATGATTCATTGTACAATCATATACTCGTGAGTTAGATTCTATAATCATATTATAAGTTTACTTTATGAAGGAAACTTACACTTTATACGAAACCATCAAGTGAATTCAACCTCATTTAGTCGTAATTCATAAATGATAGAAAAAGTTAGATGCATATATTGCGTTTATTGTCGATTTAAGTAAATAATAACATGTATTTACTTATGCATTCAATTATGAATTTGGGTATCAATCCATCTACTTCATCAGGGGATTATGGTTCTTCTAAATATGTTGATTCATCATTGCATATATCAACTATCGTTTTTTATTAAATTATCAAAACCTCAATAAGACGTTATGTCTAATTAGTTATTTATAATAAATTGATAAAACCTTAAGAGTATTAAAAGCTCATAAATATAATATCATAAATTATGATAACTATTAAATAAAATAATAATAAGAAAATTAGAAATATTTGAAATAGGTTGTAAGTTAGGATGTATTTACTATCTTATCTTTGTTAATTAAACAGTTTTAGATATTTGGTCTATATGGTGTTTATTTCTTCTTTATCAAATTTCACTTTTATTTTGGGAATTAAATTTTTGTTAGACCAAAAAGATGAAAAAGGAAATATTTCATTCTCACTAGATGTCTTTAATGTTAATTTTAGTAACTAATTCGTATATTTAGTCTACGGATTTGAAAGAAAAAACAAAAATATTAATAAGTATAAGCCATAATCCTTATGTTATTTTAAAATTTTCAATTAATTGTGTTATGGTTTTAATGTCAAAGTTACTAAAAACTTATCTAAAATATGTTTTGATGAAGAAACATTGTCGAATTTGCACAAACTTATCTCTCGAAAATGGTATTTACTGTATCTAACTTGGTAATTAAATGATTTTGTTTTGATACATTTTAGGGTAATACCATTGAATAATAATTATATACTCTATAATTAAGAAAATAACATCTACCCCTAATCTTTATACACTCTCTCATCTGACACTTTTTCATATATACAATTTTAGCCTTTCTCTTTCCTCTCATGTCTCACTC
>OVBE01010751.1:0-14722 GCA_900406425.1 Iberis pinnata
TGAATGAAAAAGGGTATTGGTAGTTGGTGACAATGGGAAGTATTAAGGAAGAACCTTGGGACATGAAAAGAAAAAGAATGAGAACATGCTAGTAGAAAGTTTGGGGGAACGTTAATATGCAAAAGAAGTATGGCTAGTGCATAGTAAGAAAAAACATATGACAATGAATGCAAAAGGGTAAAACCCAAAAGATAGTGCAAGTAAGAAGGTCAATAGCCATTAAGTGTTGAAGAATGTAAGTTCCTGAAATAGCTAGCAGCATCTAAGAAAGAAGTCTCTCCTAAAGGTAACAAAGAAAGAATGAAAAATGAGAATGAAAATGGGTTTGATCACTTGAAGTTTCAAAATGGTAGAACTAGGACGCATCTCTAGGTAGAATTAGGAAACTTAGGTTTCATTAGCATTGGGTAGATGAGGTTCTGTTTCTGTATGCATATAAGTGTTCTTACCTTTAGCCATCTGCTAAAGCTCATTCCTTTTTTGAGAGAACCCTTGTTCTGAATTACTAGCTACTTATAAAGGGGTCATCTTTACTCTTTAACCTGTCCTTGACCAAATGAGTTCATTGAAGGCACATGACTTGATCCATGGTTCCTGATTAATGAATGTTAAAGGGAAAAACGAATTTGAATGCATTGTGGAAGTTGGAAATGGTTTGTGATGAACTTTGATGAGTACGGCTAAAGTTTTTAAGTAGGATGAACTTAGGATTGCATTCTAGAACTAGTAACCAGGACATTAACATTACATGTGTTTGTAGCATGTTTTGGTTCTGAGTTCCCACTTTCAAACCTCACTCCCAGACTTCTGAATTACTTGCTTGAGGGTAAGCAAGGATTTAGTTTGGGGAAGTTGATGGCTCTGAATTTTTATGGATTTTACATATCTATTAGCATCAATTATGAGGTTTAAAAGCGTCCATACATCACATTTATAGTTCATTTTAGTAAGTTTATGATTTTTAGGACTTTCGCATTAGAATTTGCATATGTACGCATTTTGGAGATTTTTAAGGACTTTCAGGAGTTTTCCGGAAGGATTTGCGAGATTTCAGGAAAGCAGCACTTAACGCGGAATGGAGTGGTTCTACCTTAGCATCAAGGCAGGATCAATCCCAACTCAACACATGCAGGATCGATCTCAGCACTTGCAGGATCAATCTCAGCACTTGTAGGATCGATCCAAACTCGGCATTTGTAGGATCGATCTTAGCACTTGCAGGATCGATCCAAACTCAACACTTGCAGGATCGATCTCAGCTATTGCAGGGTCGATCAAAACACTTACCAAGATCGATCCCAACATACCTCAGGATCGATCCCCATCTCTCTCATTCAACAAAATCTGTTAAGTCTCAGACGAAGCTAAGGAAGTGCATGAAGTTGAAGCAGTACTAAGAAGAAAACATGAAAGATCGATCTCACCTATGTCTGGATCGATCTACTACTTAATACCTGAGGTCGATCCCAAACTCAGACACTTGGACGCATCTCAGCTGGATCGATCTCATGCAAGCGTTTTCAGCTTGGATCGATCACGCACTTACCAACTCGAAGTCAAAAACGCTTCGACCCGACCAACTCAAATTCGGATACCACCTGAAACAAGGCCCAAGATCCAAGACAATGATTAGCATTTTGTCTTTAGTGCGAATTAGGGATTTTATCTGAACACTATAAAAGCCCTAATTCGCTCCCATTTGCTCAAATTTTTGTTTTTTTTTCCTTTTTAGGTTTTGTCTTAGGTTTTTCATTTCTTTAAGTTGTTCTTCATGTTCTTGGTGTAAAAACCAGATTTCTTTCAAGTTCTTAGTTAATCTTCTGTTTTTCTTTAGCTTTCTTGCTTAGCTTTACTTTGTTGTATATCTGGTGCATGTTGATTTATGTTTTAAGCTTTAATCTCCTATTTTAGTTTACTGTTTCATTGCTGTTCTTCATTTCTGGGTTTATGTTCTTGCTCTTCTTCATCTGTTTTTCCCAGATTTGCATGTTTAGCTTTAAGATTATGTTTCCTGTTTCATCTGCTTCTACTCCCATGAGTAGTGAGTAATTCACTAAGTTCCTGAGGATGGGGGGTAGACTAGGGTTGATGTTCTGGAATTGCCTTAGCACCTAAGTTGTTTGTTCTTAGATCCCTTTTGTTTCACTTTTTCGTAATGCTTATTGTACTTCTACCCGGAAGGGATTCGAAGACCCGCTGTTAGGCCCTTCAACACCGGAAGGTGAGTCCTTGAAGGTGACCGCACCAAAGTGGCTTCAGAGATTCGTTTCCCCTTCTCTGTTAATAGGTGTTGGGAAACTTGTTGACTAGAGTAGTAGTTGTTATTGCCTGCTAGGTAGTCACCGTCTATGACGGAAGTTGAGTCTGTGATTGCTTTGCTTGANCAAGGAATTGGAATTGATTGTATATGTAGCTACTGTCTAGGGGTCAGCTCATTGTTTGAGGTATGTTAGGTGCTTAGGTAACTTAGGATAGATCCTTAGTCAATTACCCTGTGTCATCAAGAACTGCTTTACATTGCTTGCACCTTTCACCCTTTCTTGCTTTTACTCTGTTTTGCATTTAAGTGTTTTATGCTTCTTTCTGTCTTTATGCTTTTTATGTTCATTTGAACTTAGGACCTTTTAGCAACAAACCCTTTTAACACTTATCTTAACTTTAAAGCATCCATTACATCCACATTGCTTAGTGCATTCCCATTATGGATTGACAAACCCATCTATACTACAACGATGGATGATTGATACCCAAGTAGGACTCAAAATCCTATTATCAATCATCAAAACTAGTTGGATAGGGAATTGGTATTCCCTTTGCTGAGGTTAAGGGGGCTGGATGGGATTCCTGTTAGCATAGTATGCTTGAGGATTCTTGTAAGAACCAACAGGAGGTGGGTTATGAGCATTAAGCATATGAGCTCTCTCCGGATCTCCATACAAGACAAAGTTTCTTGCATCTATGTTCTGAGGATTGGGATTTTCCGGTGGAGCTTGGTTGTTATTTGATCCTGTTGGCCTGGTGGTACTTGATTGTCATTACCACCACCTTGCGCTTGGTTAATTAGTTGATTAAGTCCAAGAACAGGTGGATCGATTCGACCTTGGGGTCCACCCGAAAAGATTTGATCATTGTTTCCAGCCATTGAATTGGATGAGCTTGCGTCTTTCTTAGATTTCTGGTTTGAGCGTTCTATCCTAACAAGTTATGAGTTACTGAGGCTTAGCAATTCATAAGATTTGTCAGATCTTCTGATCATATACCTGTAAAACACAAACAAGTAGAAACGAACGAGATGAGTACTGAAAAATAAAAATGTAGACTACATTCTAATAAGAAACTTAAAAAGGCACTATTGGTCCCCGGCAACAGCGCCAAAATTTTGATAGGTCTAGAATTTAAATCCTAAAACAAATACTGCAGAGAACATATCAATGTAGTAAAGTATAGGGTATCGAATCCACAGAGACCAGAAGTACACAATTCAGTTCCAGTTTCAAATCAAGCTAAAGCAGAAATAATGAGGTTGTTTGTAAACGAATCAAAACGGTAAATAGAAAACGGTTTAAAACTATGAAATAAAAGCGTTAGGCATCAGGGAAACCACAGATAATCAAGCGTCAATTTATCATTCAGGGATTTTCTTTGAAAATAGTCCTCAACATAAAAGACAATAATGGAATAATCTCCTCTTGGAGTACTAAACTATATGCTCAAATTATCAGAGACAAACTCACGCCATCTTTAAAATAACAGATCATGCATTAATGTTCAGATTCAATTGTTTATAAGCAATCAAGAAAATACTTTCGCAAGCAAAATCATTTATTCATCTAGACTAGATCCAACTTCTAAACCAAATCTCTCTACGTTTATCAGTCTAATATCAATGAACTAGTTAGCTACTCTAATTCATGCATTAAGAACAAGTTTAGACTAAGAACCTAACAATTATTATCCCTTTATGACAAATCTAACAATCAACCCCTGAAATCCTTGGGAAACCCTAAACGCTAACTATGGAACTACTCAGACAATGACATGCAATCACAAATCAAAATCATTATAGAACACATAGTAAAACAAACAGAGGTATTATAAAAGGGTTCAGAAATCTTCTCCAAATACAGGTTGAATATCCTCTCCCTTAGTAATTCTCTCAATAATAAAATAAAGCTTAAGTTCTAAAAGCCTAAAAACCAATGTATTTATAGGCTAAAAAGGAAAAATAACAAAAATAGGAAAACTTGGATAGGCTTGAGGACTTGATTGCAAATTGGGAAAAATTCAATTTCTTCTTGGGGGATATGCTCGATCGGACATATGGTTACCCGATCGAGCAACTCACGGTTTTGCTCGGACCTTTGTCTTTTCCCTATCGATCTTGATCTCTGGAAATTTCCAGGGACTTTTACCCGATCGAGCAACAACATTTCCCGATCGTATCTCATAAAACCTTTGCTCGATCGACCCTATAACGTGCTCGATTAAGCACTTCTGTCTGAAACTTCTAAAATCTTCTGAAAACTTCTCAAATGCATCGTTTTGCTCCGACTCGACCCGAACACCTAGAATCCTGAAATTCTGCCAAATTTGCAATGAAAACACTCAGAATAATGTAGAATAACAAATATAAATGCCTACTATTATGCATTAAAACCGAGTAATATCAGGTTGAATGAGATAATATCTACGTCAAAATGCCGGTGGAAGGAAGGCAAAGAATTAAGACAAATCTCGCAACAAATATGTAGGTTAGATTTGACGGAGGATGCTAAAAGCGGCTTTCACAATTCATCAAAAGAGATGAAGAAAGCGATTGGCAAAAGCCAGAGAAAACCAAAGAAAACAACGCAAGGCAAAGGGTACCACAAAATCAGAACAGAAACCAGCGAAACCAAAACATCAAACAACACAAGAAAAAACCAAATAAGAGAGAAAACAAACGATGAAGATTAAAACTGAACTGAGACAAGGCTGGTAAACACCAGTACAAACCTGAGACAATCCTACTCTACCTTATACCTAACCTGCAAACAACCAACCTAAAATGATCAAGAACAACACAAAGTCGAACCTCAGAGAAGCACCTACACTGAAAAAACAGAGAAGAGGATTGAAACTAAGCCAGAGCACAGACAGATTTTCGGGAAGTGCAGACCAAGATGACACAAATCCCACCACACCGCCGGAGAAGCCTAACGCAATACGAAAACCGCACCAAAGGCCAGAACTCGAAGAAACTATCCGCGGCAGCAGTTCGGCACAACACCACCACGACCTCTTCTCTCCAAAACAGCATAGCTACACCGAAAGAAGACTCCACAAACCAAAAAGACAAAGAAAAAGTAGTGCAGAGGGGACCGGTCCGACGATGAAGGAGCTACCAAGGATCCTAAATCTAAACTTTGGAGGTAGCGGCGTTTTAGGAGAAGGGAGGTGTTGAGTATTTGTTGGTCAGACTTATGGTATAAATCAATTGAGAAGTAAACTGGCTCGACTCATTTAAGTAAGAGTGTTTGGTTAAGACTTAGGTTTAGCTTTGATTTAAAGAAGACTTTTGAGCGGTTTAATATCTAAAGAACAATTGAAGCAGGAGCTGAAGAAAAGAGCCATTTCAGGGAGTTTGTTGAATTCGTTGAGGAAGTTACAAACTCGGTTAGTAAGTTATGGTTCTATATATTCATAGCTTCAATTAGGGTCTGGGTAGATTGTGAGCTAGTGATTTCATCTTGAGAGCTTGTTCTTGTATTTTGATTAACAAAGAAAAGCTTAGGTGAATTCGGGTTGCAATTACTTGGTGTGATTTGGCGGTACACATTCTCGCATATATAATCTATTTTTCTTGATATAGTGGATTCCGAGGAGAGTCTCGGTCCAGACGTAGATTGCTTAGGCAATCAAACTGGGTGAACAAATCTTGTTTTCTTTGTTTTCTTTCATCATTCTGATTTATCCTTTTGATAATTAATGTTTTAGTTCATTGTTGATTTCATACTCTTGAATGGTTTTGATGTGTTCTTACTTGTGTTGTAAGGTGTTATTTGAGAAGAATCCCAGTTTCATATCCTTCAATTAGTATCAGAGAGTTGGTTATAGAAGATTGGATTCAAATTTCAAATCACATTCTTCAAGCAACTTTAGACTGAACCGCAAGAAGAAGACAACATGTCTTCAACAACAATAGAAGTGGAGAAGATCAGTGGAGCTATGTACTACAACCTTTGGAAGGAAAAGATTATGGCTAATCTTGAATTCCTTGGACTGTTGAAGGCACTAAAACTTCAACAAGCCTCATCAGGAATAACAAAGGGAACTGAAACAGAATATGATCCTAGTAAGGTAAAGATTGAAGAAGAGTTAGCAGAAAAGCAACGAAAGGTAAGAACCACAATTATTCTCAGTGTAAGTGATAATGTTCTTCGAAAAATTATCAAAAAAGAAACAGTTGCATGTATGTTTAATGTTCCTTATTCTTTATACATGTCAAAATTGTTGCCAAGTAGAATCTATCTTAAACATAAGCTATATAGCTTCAAAAGTATTGATTCCATTACGATTGAGAGAAATATTGATGAGTTCTTGAGGTTGATTACAGATCTAGGTAATGCCAAAGTTACAATTTCAGATGAAGATCATGCCATTCTTCTTCTGATGTCTCTTCCCAAGCAGTTTGATCACCTGCGAGATACGTAGAGATATGGTAAACTAACTTTAACTCTAAACGAAGTAATCAATGCAGTGAACTCAAAGAAAATTGAGTTTAGCTCAAATGGAAAAGCAAACAAAGCACCAGGTGAAGCACTTTACTCTGGTGGAAACCAAAAGAGCAAACAAGGATATAAGAATCATAAACAAGATAAACATAATGGAAAAGGCAAGCAGAAAGGTAAAGAGAAGAAAGTATCTTGCTGAACTTGTGGAGAGGAAGGGCATTTTAAAAGAGATTGTCCAAAGAAAGATCAATTCAAGGCAAAGGGCCAATCAACTAACAAAGAAGAGGCATCATCTGTAACAGAGGTAGAGTACATGGAGTCATTAACAATATTTGAGGCAAATTCAGCCAGTCAACATGATTTCCATGAAACTTGGATTCTTGACACAGCATCAGAAAATGGAAAACTAGAAGTCAATAAGGATGGAAGGACATTTCTACATGCATACAGACATGGGAAACTATATTTCTTTAGAGGAAATAGTATCACATGTGAGGTTAACTCAATTACTAAATCTGATGACACTGTTTTATGGCATATCATGTTAGCTCATGTGAGTCAAAAAGGAATTGATATGTTGGTTAAGAAAGGATACTTAGATGACAAGTATCAATTATGGACTTCTATGAAAATTATGATTATGGCAAGGCACACAAAACTAGCTTTGGTTTTGGAAAGCATACAAGTCAAGCACGTGTGGATTATATTAATGCTGACTTGTGGGGATCACCATCAGTTCCACTATCTTTAGGTAATTGTCATTAATATCTATCTTTAATAGATGACTACTCGAGGAAGGTATGGGTATTTTTTTCTCAGGTACAAGGATCAAACTTTGGAGAAGTTCAAAGAGTGGAATACCTTGGTAGAAAATCATACTGAGCTAAAGGTGAAAAAGTTAAGAACTGATAATGGGCTGGAGTTTTGTAATAAGGAGTTTGATTCTTTCTGTTTAGACTATGGTATTGCTAGGCATATAAAAATTCCCTACACATCACATGAAATTGGAGTGGTATAAAGATTGAACATGACAATAGTTGACAAGGTAAGAAGCTGCCTAAGTGAAACAAGGCTACCATACTGATAATGGGCTGGAGTTTTGCAACAAGGAGTTTGATTCTTTCTGTTCAAACTATGGTATTGCTAGGCATATAACAATTCCCTACACAAAACATGAAACTGGAGGGGTAGAAAGAATGAACATGACAATACTTGACAATGTAAGAAGCTACCTAAGTGAAACAGGGCTACCAAAAGGATTTTGGGCATAAGCTGTTAATACAACAGTTTATGTCATAAATTTACTTCCATCAACAATTATAGAGGGCTAAATACCAGCAGAATTGTGGTCTAAGAAGGCTCCTAAGTACAATCACTTAAGAAGATTTGGCTGCATCTATTATTATCACATTGATGATGGAAAGTTACAGCAATGGGCTAAAAAGGGTGTATTTATTGGGTATCCTCTTGGAGTTAAGGGATATAAGATCTGGAGTTTAAAAGACATGAGGTCCTTGGTCAGCAGAAATGCAACATTTGATGAAAGCCATACTTTCAAGGACCTTACCACTCAAACACATCAAACCAAGAATGTAGACACAAGTTTTGCTTGAGCTGTAGATTAATGAAACTCATAAGAAGGATATGGATTTGGGTGAAGATAGTCAGGAGTTTGAGTCACCACTGCATCATACATGACTTTCTTCAAGATATCCATCAGAACATGTACAAAATCAAGACTGAGAAGACACAAGAGCTATTGAAATGAGTTACATGTTAGCTGGAGACAGAGAACGTAGAGTCATTAGACTACCTACTAGGTTTGATGATGAAGATTACTCAAACTATGCAATGATGGTATTAGAAACTATATCTAGTACAAAGCCAAGGAATTTCCATGAAGCCATGAAAGATCCTCAAAGACAGAAATGGAAAGAAGCATCAGATGCAGAGATGCAGTCACTTAAAGCAAACAACACTTGGAGCCTAGTACAAAGACCAAAAGGGAGAAAAATCATAGGATGCAAGTGGATTTACAAGTTGAAAACAGGGATACCAGGTGTTGAAGCTCTAAGATTTAAAGAAAGATTAGTTGCAAAAGGTTTTGCACAAAAGGTAGGGCTAGATTATAATGAAACTTTTTCACCGGTGGTAAGGCACGTCTCTATAAGGTTTCTAATGTCAGTTGTAGTTCAAGAAAATCTAGTGCTGGAACAATTGGATGTGAAAATTGCATTTCTGAATGGTGAGCTAGAAGAAGTAATATATATATATATATGTCCCAGCCAGAAGGATATGTAATAGAAAGAAAAGAAGATTTAGTTTGTCTATTACAAAAATCATTGTATGGACCGAAACCAAGTCCAAGGCAATGGAACCAGAAATTTAACTCTTTCATGAAGGAGATTGGTTTCAAGAGAAGTGACAAAGATCACAGTGTTTACATAGAACTGGAAAAGGGAATTTATATCTATCTTCTACTATATGAAGATGATATGCTTGTGGCAAGTAAGGATATAGAAAAAAATTTCAAATTTGAAGAAACAACTTAATTTCAGGTTCGAGATGAAAGATCTTGGTGAAGCAAAGAGGATATTGGGCATTGATTTCACAAGAAATAGGAAAGAAGGTTGGTTAAAATTGTCACAATCAAATTATCTTCAGAAGGTTCTATAAATATTTGGCATTGAGCAGGCAAAGGCAATACATACACCATTAGGTTCTCATATCAGACTTACTGCAGCAACAAAGACATAACTTGAAGCTGAGGAATCATAAATGAGATATGTCTCGTATTGCGATGTTTTGGAAAGTCTTATGTATGGGATGATAGGAACTAGGCCACACTTGGCTTATCCAGTTGGTGTTATACGCAGGTACATGAGTGCTCCAATCAAAGCTCATTGGAATGCAGTGAAGTGGGTGCTAAGATATGTGAAAGGCTCACTTGATACATGCTTAGTATTCAGAAGGACAAGTGATTTCAGAGTTTGGGGCTATTGTGATGCAGACTATGCTGCTGATTTAGATAAAAGAAGGTCTTTGACAGGTTTCTCATTCGTATAAGGAGGTTGTGTAATCAGCTGGAGATCATGTCTTGAAAGAGTAGTTGCACTATCTACAACAAGAATTAGAGTATCTTGAATTAACATAAGCTGCTAAAGAAGCTGTTTGGCTGAAGGATCTTTGTCAAGAATTTGGGTACAAGCAAGACTTTGTAGAGACATTTTATGATTCAAAGAGTGCTTTAGCTCTTGCCAGGAACAATGTGTTCCATGAGAGAACTAAACACATAGCAACAAAGATTCTCTTAATCAAAGACATGATTGAAGAAGCTTCTGTCAAGGTGACCAAGATTCATACGAGTATTAATCATGCAGATGTGTTTACTAAGGTGTTAGCAATTAATAGATTTAGATAATCGCTAAGTCTATTGGGTTGCTACAAGGAGTAGGAGCTATGCTCTTGAGACTGGAATCCACAGATAAAATTGTCGAAGTCTGGCCAATGGTGAAGTTGTTGAGTATTTTTTTGTCAGACTTATGGTATAAATCAATTGAGAAGTAAACCGGCTTGACTCATTTAATTGAGAGTGTTTGGTTAAGATTTCGGTTTAGCTTTGATTTAAAGAAGACATTTTATCAGTTTAATATCTGAAGAACAATTGAAGCAGGAGCTAAAGAAAAGAACCGTTGTAGGGAGTTTTTTTAATTAGTTGAGGAAGGTACAAATTGGGTTAGTGAGCTATGGTTCTATATATTAAAAGCTGGGTAGATTGTGAGCTAGTGATTTCATCTTAAGAGCTTGTTCTTGTATCTTGATTAAGAGAGAAAAGCTTAGGTGAATTCGGGTAGGCTTGCAATTTTTCGGTGTGATTTGGCGGTACACATTCTCGCCGGTGTAGTCTGTTCTTCTTGATATAGTCGATTTTGAGGAGAGTCTCGGTTCAGACATAGATTCTTTAGGCAATCGAAATGGGTGAACAAATCATGTTTTCTTTGTTTTCTTTTTTCATTCTGATTTGTCCTTTTGATAAGTAATGTTTTAGTTCATTGTTGATTTCATGCTCTTGAATGGTTTTGATGTGTTCTTAGTTGTGTTGTAAGGTGTTTCTTGAGAAGAATCTCAGTTTCATATCCTTCATGAGGAAAGACTTTAGGGGGTTCTTTTTTATTCACATTTAATATATATGACCAAAAAAAGAAGTTTTCTTATATTCAATATTTTTGTTGAACCTTGCACGTCATACATATTTTAAGTATTTTACTCCATATTTAATGAAACTCAGTCTCTCTATTCATACTCATTCTTCTTTCAATCTCTCTCAGATTGATCAGCCATGGCAGAAGAACCACTGCTTCAAAAGAAGAAGATTCAAAAGGACGTTGAGTCCAACAATAGAGTTGTCGACGGTGACCGTGAGGGTGACGCTCCCGTTACTTTAATTTTACTCTTCGCAACCTTTACTGCTCTCTGCGGTACCTTCTCCTATGGCACTGCTGTAATCATCTTTCATCTTCACTTTTTTTTAATTCTTTCTAGTTTCTTTTCTTTGCTGAATGTGAAAGTTGGTAAAGATTTATGATCTAAGGTCATATATTATATTAATAAGCATTCATTTTTGGAAGTTTACTGTTAATCTTTTTTATCACCTGAAAATTATTGTTGATCATACTCAAAAGATTAATGAATAAAATGCGATGATGATGAAAAACTGTAATATGTATATTTCCACATTATTTAATTTAATAATTGGGCAGGCCGGCTTTACGTCACCAGCTCAAACAGGGATTATGACAGGATTAAACCTCTCTTTGGCCGAGGTCAGTCTTGAACTGTTTATTTATATTATTTTCTAATATGATTTCAGTTCAACATTTTGTCAAACAGTTAGTACTCAACATTTTCAAATTCATAAACTTTATATAAAAGTGTTTGATAAACATTTCCTTAGAACTAATAGTACGTTGGTTAAATGGATGGATGCAGTTTTCATTCTTTGGATCCGTTTTAACGATCGGTGGGCTTGTAGGAGCCGCTATGTCTGGAAAACTCGCTGATCTCTTTGGTCGGAGAGGCGTAAGCTCCTTTTTGTTTTTTCTTTATTATCTCCACGACTAGAATTACATTTTCATTATACCTAATCTCTTACATATATATGTACTCCAACACATTAATGAATGATTAATTATGAGCAGGCTTTATGGGTTTCAAACTCGTTTTGCATGGCCGGCTGGCTTATGATCGCCTTCTCTAAGGTTTCTAGAATTTTCCTAACTTTAATTTTGTATTGATCATAGTCTTTGTTTGTCTTATATCATAATTATTAATGTTTAACACGTTGAATGTTTCAAATTTTAACAAAATAACTCTAGGTTTAGACTTCCGCAATTGGTATTTAAAACAAAACTAGATCTTTCGAATCAAAAGATCAGACCAATAGTAAATTAATTAATTGTTTGATGGTTCTAAATTCTAATAAATGGTATTATTGATAATTAAGGCGGCTTGGTCTCTTGATATTGGAAGACTTTTTCTGGGTGTTGCAGCTGGCTTATCTTGTTATGTGGTACGCAATTTTATATTACTAGAGTTATCACTCCAGGCAACCAATAAGTCATAATCACATAACTATAATTATTAATCTATATTATATAGGTACCAGTTTACATTGTAGAAATCGCACCAAAACACGTCAGAGGCGCATTCTCTGCGGTTAATTCGGTAATATATATATACTTCAAAGAATATCATCATTACTTTAAATTTTTCTTATAAACTAATTTTCTTTTGACAGCTTGTGATGAGTTCTAGCGTCTCCGTCACATTCCTCGTTGGATCTGCCATGTCTTGGCAGAAATTAGCTCTCATAAGTAATGATCATATATTATTATATCTTATCAAAATTTCAACCAAGTAATTAATGCATAATTCAATTGGAGTTGTGCAGGTACAGTTCCTTGTGTTTTACAATTCGTGGGTTTAGTCTTTATACCAGAGTCTCCTAGGTGGCTGGTAATTAATTTGTCTTATAGCTATTAATTAAAGACATTAAAAGAAACAGATTAGTACTTAACAGTTTGGTGTAATTAATTAATACAGTCGAGAAATGGTCGGGTAAAAGAATCAGTAGCTGCACTCCAACGTATAAGAGGAAACAACACTAATATCACCAAAGAAGCTGCAGAAATCAAAGTAAACTTTTTATAAATATTTAAATTTCTTATAGGAATTATTAGTGACTGATTGAAATTGTATTTAATTAATATCATAGATATACATGGAAAGCCTTAAAGAAGAATTCAAAGAAGATAGTTTCTTCGAGCTCTTCAAACCAAGATACTCTCGTGTCATGAGTGTAAGAAATCAATTGAATTTTTAAAATCTTTTAATAGATTAATTATCATTACTGAATTTTATGTATAGGTGGGAATTGGATTGTTAGTTCTGCAACAACTGGGAGGTCTCAGTGGCTATACATTTTACATGAGCTCGATTTTTCACAAGTCTGGTATATCCTTTGATTTAATTCTACTACAGAAAAGCAAGTTTTTTAAAAAAAAAATAATTATTTTGTAAGAAGTAATATAATTTTACAATTTAATTTATTTTACAGGGTTTCCAAACAACATAGGAGTGACAGTTGCAAGCGCAGTACAGTCGGTATCGAGTGTTTTAGGATTAATAATCGTCGATAAATATGCGAGGCGATCCCTTTTAACGGTTTTGCTTATTGAATTTTATTTCAAACTATATATTATACTTTATACATATCTATGTTAATGTATTACTTATTTTACAGGTTGCGACGGTCATGATGTGTGCGGGATCATTAATCACAGGACTATCGTTTCTATTTCAGGTTTTTTTATATGAAAAAGAATTATATTAGTAAATACTAAAAGGATACATGGCTAATTGAAACAACTGAAAACAAACTTGCAGACTTATGGTTTACTACACAATTACACGCCAATTTCAGCGTTAATTGGAGTATTGGTATGTACATTTTTCACGTAATAGTTTCATTCGTTTCAATTTTACGTGATTTGTTTTAGTAGCCTACACAATTATAAACAAATAAATTATATTTTTCAATCAGTTATATATACAAACATATTTACGTACATTTTTTAAGATACTTCACCAAGTACTCTTACTGTTTTCTTTTTCTTCTTTTTGATAAACTTCTTAATGCATCTTTTTTTTTTTCTTTTCTTGTCCGACTTAAATTATACAGGTTTTTTTCACTTCGATAACAATTGGAATAGGAGGTATTCCATGGGTCATGGTGTCTGAGGTAATCTTTTGTACTCATAATCGATCTTAACAATATGCATTTATATATATTCATGCTTTTTCAAAAAAGAACAAAACTAAAAACTAGTAAAACAACTAGATTTTTTTTTGGTTAAAAAACAACTAGATTTAATTGTATTTTATGCATATAGTATTATATGTCGAAACAACGAGAATTTAGCATATATATGGATATTATATAGGTATTAACATTTCATTTTAAAAGTATAGGTTCCCTATATATATATATATATATATATATTTGTATTTAAACTAAAAAGTCGTTTTTAATGTATTTATTTGTTTTATTAATTTGGTGGGAAAATTAGATGACACCGATAAATGTAAAGGGATCAGCAGGAACACTATGCAATCTAACGAGCTGGACCAGCAACTGGTTTGTCTCTTACACATTCAACTTCCTCTTCCAATGGAGCTCTTCTGGTAATTTAATTACTTCCTTGTTTTGCAATTATATAAGTAACTCTACATACTAATTATATAGTATTGACTATTGATCAAGGCAATAAATATGTTTTTGTTTAAATTATAGGTGTGTTTTTCATATATTCAATAATTTCGGGTGTGGGCATACTATTTGTGATGAAAATGGTACCAGAGACTCGAGGTCGTTCTCTCGAAGAAATTCAAGCTGACATTACTAAATAAATTTGTAAAATTTCAACATATATTTCTATTTGGTGTGAAAT
>OVBE01010752.1:0-14722 GCA_900406425.1 Iberis pinnata
CGTAATAACCTCGGTTTTGGGTCAAAGGGGGTTGACTGGAAACGGGGTGTTACAAGAAGCACCTCCAGAACCTGTTTTACTTGGAAGAAAGAAGAAAAGTAAAACATTTGCAAGGAAGGGCAAGCATGAATCACCTAAAAAGAAAGTGATAAGAAGCTTAGTAGAGAGGGCAAAATTGTGCATTGTTCAACTTGTGGGAAAGCTGGTCACAACGCAACTGGATGCAAGAAGAATCCAAAGAAGAAGCAGAAAACAATTGCATCATCTTCACAGGTAAACTGTTATTTTGTGTAATCCAGGTTTTAGTAGTTATATATCTTTGTGTTTTGTGTAATGTAATTGACTGATCTGTACCTTGTTTTATGTTTGTATCTTTGTGTGGTGGTTTCAGATGTCATCATACCTACTCAGTCTTCTCAGGCAGGAGGTGATCAAGACCATGTTTGATGTTTTCTAAGAACTTATATATTATGTCTTTTGGTTGTTTCTCTATGTAAAACATTACACTCTGAAACTGGTGTCTTTTGTTTGTCCTTAGTTATGCATACATATTATGCATAACCACTTTGTCTTTTATTTGTCTTTTGTTGCTACTATGTGAAACATTATCATCTGAAACTGGTGTCTTTTAGTTTGTCTTTTGTTTGTACTGTGTTTATTGCTTTCTCTATTGACAAATTAAGAGCAAATCCGAGAACTTAGACATCAACCAATTCATTCGAATCCAAAGGTCAAATCCATTACAAAAGACATGACACCAACCATACTAAAACATGACACAACAAGACACAAAACAAGACATAAAACATGACACAAAACAGAGGCTACCATAACAACAACAAACACCAAAAAACTAAATCATTTGGCAAATTTCTCACTTAGCCAGGCAAATGAGGCTACCAAAACAACAACAACACTAACATATTTGAAGTTGCGATTGGTCCCATTCTTTGTCTCAGCTTGTACCAACTTCTGAAATTCATCTTTTATCATCTGATTCATACTCTCTCTGAGTTTATCCAACTCTATCTTCTGCAAATTTAAACTCACCAACAAGTTCTTCTGAATAGCTTTCATATCAGCTTCCAAACTCTTTATTTCTTCAAGGATTGCATCATCTACCCATTTGAAGAAGTGTTTCTCGGATTTTCTCTACATTTCAAAAAATACTCGTTAATAAGATTTTTATTCAATTCAAGTTAATCAACTGAGAAAAATCATACCTCTTGGCCAACCACACATCGGTAAAACCTACGACTTGGATTCTCAGTGGTCTTCGATATTAAAATCACAACTCTTTCACCACACCAACATCGCTCAACAACACATGAGGAAACAATTCCTCTTGATTTACGACTCGACGAGGACGAGTCTGACATGATTATCGAGCCTGCTGAATCATTCATGATCGAAATGAAGCTTTTCTCTCTCTCTCGTATTCTCTCTCGGCAAATCACAGAAAATCCCCAAATTTTTGTTCAACAAACCCTAAGTTCTTAAACCTCAGTTCGATTAATGTTAAGAATTAAGAGATGACATACACATGTTTGTTATTAGCCTTAACGCAATTTTAATCGCGTTTATGGGTTAAATGATGGTTTATTGTATGTTTAAGTAAACCAATTAATTATGAAGAAATAAACAGAAGGTTCGATATACATGTGTAATTGTAAGCAATTAGATAGTTTATGTAGTGTAATGATGAAGAAAATAGTACAGGGGGATTGAGTGTGGGTTAGTATACTACATGGGGGAAAATCGACGACCCTAGAATCTATCATAACTTTTTAGCATATCTACTTCCTAGATTTAAGTTAAAACTCCCTCTATTTTTTAATACTTGATTTTTTAAAATTTTTACCCTATTAAAAAAGTAATAATTATCTTGTTATCTCTCTCCGATCCATTTTATCTATATTCTCCAAATTTTATTGTTTAAAACATGCATTTCATTGTATTCAACTGTTAATTAATCATAAAAGGAGGTATGTAATTACTGTTAGTCAAATAAAGTATAATTGAGTATTTTTGAAAAAAAAAATAATAATAATTAAAAAAGCTATGAAATAAAAAAAAAATTTTAAAAAAATTTAAGAGGGAGAGTAGATGAAAAAAAAAAGAAAAAAGAAATAAAGAGGGAGAGTATTTATTATTCTTGATCTTTGTGCTTTATCATTATCGAAAAATTCCTCATTCTCGATAGATCTTCTCACAAATCCGTCTTGACTAGACCATGGATCATTTCATCAAGTTTGATGGCACTTATCAAGCCTCCATATTTTGGACGGAACTTACAATCTTTTGACATGCACCTGATTCTGAGTAAAATGCCAAACCGGATACAACATTTTTGTTTTTGTTTTTCTCTCCTTAAGGATTATGTGGTTGTGATTTTAGTGCTTTAATTAACATTGTGTGAAAGATTCGGGGTTCTAAAGTTTTCGCCGGTTGCTTTCATATTCTCGAATTGTCCATTTTGTCAAATAGTTATTATAAAATTCTCCCCACCACAATCTGAAAGCTACTACTGCATATGTATCTGTGCCATCGACTAATTAGTGGTTGGATTTGATCACTTAAAGCGGTTATTAAAGATATACAATTATATTTATACATTTGGGAAAATATGATTAGCAGATGATAGGAGCATATAAATTTACTAAGTAAAATATTGTTCTTTATGTTAGTTGGATTTGGTCGTATCTATTATTTAGCTTATATCTTAAAGTTTAATTTTGTGTAAAATCGAAGAAATTTTCAAGAATTGGCTGTTTTTGTTTGGAAGGTGTCTTTGTAATGGAGGACCCAAAATTCTGAAGAGATTAGAGTGAAGTAAGCAGACAGATATAAGACCTGAGTTACGTGGACGCCACCACCACTTCCTCTATGGCCACTCCACTAAGTAAGATTTTTTTTTTCTTCCTTCAACATTTGGCTCGTGACTTGCGAAGACATACGCACTTAATAAATATGATAATGATAAAGATAAAAGCCCTTTTGGTCCCATACTTATCTCCTTTTTATTTTTTTCTTTCTTGCATGAGTATCCTATGATATGTACTTGGTTTTAAGTTATGTTGATTGCATTCCATGTTTCTCCACCTCTATGTCAACATTATTTACCACACGCATGTATACATAAATGCACTAGGGTTTTTAATATCTATTGAATTAAATCATGTTTTCCAATATTGTGGTAATTTGTTAAGATAAATAATTCATAAGGAAAACATAAAATAACAATGCTAATATATAAATATATGATTCAATTAACTTGTTAACAATTGATTTTGAAACTCAATATTATAAATCAATTTAATTTTCAGTATAATCTGAAATTGATCATATCAGTTCTTATTTTAACCAATATGAAATTAATGGCTAAAGAGTCATTATCTAGGAAAGAGATATTATTAAAGGACAATCACTAATATATTTACTAGTATTAATTACATGTGAATTTACAAACTAAGAGAAAATTCAAATGTCAATAAAGTAATAATTTTACTCACGGGCGATCTTAACAATTAAATTCGTCCTCGCATTAAGTTTGGTACTGAAATTCCAACTTTTTTTTGTAACGGTCTATACTCCTCCAACTACGAAGCATAAGTATGCCACTATGAGGATCTCAAGACCATCTAGGTAAGTTCTTTCGAGTCTGTGAGTTTCCTCGTGGATTACGAATCTCATCCCTGAGTTTTGCTTTCTGTTTTCTTGAAGACAAGCAAAATGACATGTCTGGGAGAGTTGATATAACTTAATTTTAATGCTTTCTTATAGTTATTTTTGCCAAATTTTAAGCATTTTCGGAGTGGTTCTTGATCTTTTCATTTTTTATAGGTTTTTTTAGGTATCTAGACTGAATCAAAGCAAAATGGATGTTTCTGCAAGAAAAAGATAGCATATCGGAAAAGAACAAAGGTAGGACTGATTGATCTACTTGGATGGGTCAATCCAACTTTTGTGAACCTAAGATCGGTTGATGCAATCACATGAGCACCCAGATCAAGCGGTCCACTATGAATCGATTGATCCAAAAGTCCATGAGCATACGTAGATGCGAGATGGATCGATCCATCTTTCGAGGACTTAAAATAATTCCCTCAAACTTCTTTGGTAAATTTGCAGAGTTTAGTTTTGAGGTTGGGGTTTAAATATGTAGTTACAAAACCTATGGTATTTTTGGAACAATTACACTTTTATAGTATTTTTTGAATAAATTAAAAATGTGATATTTTTGAAAAACACTTACTTTGTGATATTTTGAGAATACTCCTAACATTATTTATATTATTATAAAAACTAATATTAAGATCTTTAAGTATTTTTTATTTAAAATAGCATAACATATTAGTCATTCACATAATCATTTCACCACACACTTGACTAGTTCTCACTATACACTGAAGATGTGTGTCTATATCTGTATATGCCTATATGTGTTTCTGTTAGAAATTTTATATTAGTGGTAACTATTAAC
Organism: Iberis pinnata; assembly: GCA_900406425.1. Taxonomy (NCBI): domain Eukaryota; kingdom Viridiplantae; phylum Streptophyta; class Magnoliopsida; order Brassicales; family Brassicaceae; genus Iberis; species Iberis pinnata. The sequence goes on from OVBE01010752.1 coordinate 4,484, forward strand.
TTATACTATAATTTCCCATCATCACTTTGCCATATATGATAATAACAATAGCTTCTTATTTCTTTCTCCTTTTGATTAAAAATGAATAGTTTCTTTACCCATGGAAATAATACTATTTACTTCTTTTTACTAAATAAGCTATTTATATTTATAATTATCACTTAGAAAAAAGTGTGGTCCAGTTAAGCAATCACTAACTTTAGCTTTAGTGATCTAGTTGGGAGCTAAGGCTTTCATTGGGCTTATTCTAGTGCAATATATCCTAAAACAATTTATTTATTCAGACGCAGAGACGCTTATATCAAGCGAATAATCAACTCTACGATACTCATTTGTATAATCATTGGTTCAAAGGGTTTTGTTTATTTATTTATTTTTTTATTCTATAGTGATAAACAATACAACTTAACAAATGGAAAACAACAAAAGCCAAAGACATAGATCGTTGTCGAACGAGAAAAAGATATTCTCGGAGTAAAAAGATTACAAGTGGCAGTTTCTTTTAAAAGTTAAAACCAAACTAGATACAGATGGAGTAAACCGAAGCAGCAAACCCAACAAAACAAAACCTCGTGACCCGAACGACATACTAGACATAGCAAGAAACAGGATAACAAGAAATTGCGAGAAAGCGGTGGCTGAGCAAAAAAAAACGAATGATGCACCACCAAAAGCACCCATCAGCCTGACAGGACGAAGAAAGACTTTAGGAAGTCTCAGCAACCGACGACTAAAGCCACTCCTGTAACTGAAGCTAAGCCGAGCAGAAGAGGCCAAACAGAACCGGCAAAGTGGATAAAGTGACGAGAGCTTAACTCCAAACCAAATAAACTAGCCCGCCAACAAAAAGAAGAGAGAGGAGCAGGTTAGCCGAAAATTTTCACCAGCGATTGGACAAACCTTACCTAGGTTCAAAGGGTTTTGTTTATCCTATAAATATTAGAGAGAAAAAAATTGATTCAGTAAAACATAAATCGTTATAGCACATATATACCTTGATTGCTCTTGATACGAATGATGGCTTTTGCCTAGAATATATTAATTACTCTAGGCCCATATTTTTTTGAAGCCCATGAGTATAAACTTGTTATGGGCATGGCATTAGTAGCTCTTTTATACAGTCTTCAAGCCATTTAGTTTAGACAATAGAATTCTATTTGTGATTGTTTTAAATCCAACTATGTCGATGAAGTTAATTTCACTGATTTATGTTAACCTAAAGTTTCCTATAAGTCTCTTATTGGAAACATGATTAAACTAGTGTGTTGGCTAAAAAATGAACAAAAACCAAATTGTCTTTATGAATATATAAGATTTACATATGGAACTACAAAAAAAATTACATGTTTACTCGAACATAATCAAAAGTATTGAAACTTAATGAAATAAGAATGGTTAGAAAAAATAAAGTAATGTAAAGATATATGTAACACTTCAACAGAGGGTTAAATTAGTATCTTATTTATGATGATAAATTTTACTTGTTTTCCTAATCATTTGTAGTTAAGTGTAAGTGTGCTTGATGTTATGTGTCATATCACTCTAAGCTCAAATGTCTTCCTATGTTGTTTTCAACAATAAAATTTGGTCCAAAAAATAGAAATTAAGCATTTTAATAGATAGGAAAAAAAAATAGTTCATCTTTTATGGTTTTAAGTACTAGTTATGTATGTGGAAGATGAACATACTAATCGAAAAAAGTATGATGGCCAAAATTTTAGTGTTGATTTATTGAAACTTTTAGGTGTAAAATTAAAATATTCAAATTAGTTCTTGATAAATTAGTTCATGTTGACAGGTTAACTTCAATGTTTGAAAGACACATTTTCTTAGTATAGAATATTGATTTTTGCATTTTCGTTTAAGTAAAAAGATACCTGAAGAACTACAATAAAAATCTATATGTTAATAATGTTGAGACTTCCATTATTTATTAATTTATACAGATATTGATTTATTGATAAATTAATAAATACTTATATACTATTTTAAATACAACATGTATATAAATAAGGATGGTGGGATTTTATTAAATATAAATTTATTAGCTCATGTAAATGGCATATATAAACTTAAAATAGAGTTAAACAATCTTAACTATTGCAACAAAATGGATGCTAGCTAAAAACATAATAAACTACTCATATGACGATAATACTGTAGTATTAGTATTACTATAGTATTCCACAAATTTTGGTTGCAAAATCGAGAAAACGAAGTAAGATGTATATACAAAATAAGTAAAGTAAAAGTGAAATTCAACGAGATTTTTGATCTTAAGGAAAATAAAAAATAACAACAAAATCATATTTTAATATATTATCCTAATTATATATTTGCATACATGTATATAAGTATTATTTTAAAATATTACTGGGACAATATTTTATATAAGACATTTAAAATTTTATCTTATTATCTTTTTGATTATTATTAATTTTACACTAGTCAAATAGAAAATCTACAAAAATTGTAATTTTATTTTTTTATTAATTATAGACTATTAGTACATTTTATATTATAAAATAAATATTTTTTATATCATATTTTTATTTCGATATTTACGTATTTATATTTATCAAAAAAAATTTATAAAAACAAAACTAATCGAAAATGTGCAAATGGTTATTGATATCCAATTGGATATTAAAAAATGAACCTAAAATTGAGTTTGAAGACACTTCCTATTTTGCTTAAGTTATGCTTATGTTTTTTGTAATTATGATATAATAATTACAAATAAAACAACAAAGATAGATATTACAAATTTTTATACTAAAACTTATTTAACCAGACAAAATATATTAGAAAAATATAAAATTCATTAAATTTTGTGAATAATTACTTTTAGACTTTCTAAAGCATAAAACATCCAAAATATAAGCATAACATAAGCAAAATTTAAGTAAAATAAAAACATAAAACAATACAGTTTTTTTTTTGCTTCAACATTCTTCTTTGACATTTATAGATTTGATTTTTGTCTCTTTTTGTAACATAATTATAGACAAATTAGTATATTCGATTACCTATATAAAAACACAATTGTTAAGATTTTAATGAAATTTTAGTACGTAAAGTTGTCATTTAAAAGTTGTAGTACGCATTTTGGAAGTTGGAAAATAAAATAAGAAACACAAATCCAGATTCAGAATAAACATAGTAACAAGGAAATTATAATTAAATATTATTTAATCAAATTATAGGTATATTTAGCACGGATCCTTAATGCTAGTATTATAATAAAATTTTAATACTAAACATACTATTATGGTAGGAATTCAGGCTCACGCGGGGGAGGCTGAGGTTTCCGCGACTTTAGATACCAAAAGATAAAAAAAAAAACAACTAAAAGCAACAACAAAAAACCAGCTATGGATACAACAACGTAAACCCACTCCTCAAGGCCATTGGTGTCATCAGTATCCGCCATGAAACTTGCAAAAAATTTCACTATTAATTAAAAACGGCTAAATAACTATTAGGAGATCGAGATCGACGGTCAAGATTAAAAAAAGATCAAGAGAATATCTAGAATATCATTTACATTAATTAGAGTATTCTTAATATTTATTTCAGAAATTTGTGTATATTTTAGATTAAGAAATTCTTTTACTATATAAACATGTATATTCTTAAGTTTATGATTATGAGAGTCAATAATAATTATTCCTAAAACATTTTTCGTGTTCTATATTCTCATCAAACTTATCATGGTATCAGAGCTTTCATCATTTTCTATGGTCAAAGTTTTATTAGCTTCTACAATGTTTACAAAAAAAAAAAAAATCCAACGAAGTCAGTTTCTTCCTTTTATCGAGTTAGTTGGTTAGTGTTTTGTTATTTAGTTTTGTTTTATGTGTCTGATTTCTCTGATTTTTTTAAAGAAAAAAAAAACAGTGTTGATAGAGTTTTATCATCCTCCTTCTAAGTTATATATATACTATTATATACTTTTGATTTTAAAGGAAAATTTTGTATGATTTATTTGGAAAAATATTATTTTAGTTTATGAGAAAACATAACTTTGTATAATTTTATTTATATTGTTTAAAAATTACCATGAACGACACGCACATTTAAATATAGTCAAATTTGGGATGTGGTCATTTATTGATCTATTGTTCATAACTTCATATAGATTAATTAATTTATTGTGCACAAGAAATGTCCATATAAACATGCCTATTGGACATTAAAAAAAAAAACCCCCCAATTGACAGCTTTACTCGTAATGTGACAAACACTACAAAGCTGTATAATTCGAAATAAAAATGTGTCTGATAATCAAATCTCTTTCTTTTAGTCGGTTTGCTAAAAGAATTAGGCCTTTGACTATATGCATCGAACTCAACATACTTGCTGCGAAAGCTATGCATCCTTGTTTATAGCTTTATATATATAACAGATCGATCCACTTTTAGCTTTTGTTTTCCGATGTGTTCCACGCTCACATACCAATTCTAATCAATCTCTATTTCAACACAAACCCCAAACAAATCCACACGACTACATTTTTAATTTATGAAATATTTATATCTATTCAGAGACCGTACTTGTGGCTGAATATTCACTGTATTTGCCACATGTATGTAAATATGATTAGGGTTATCATCTCAACAGTTGAAAATTGTACCTCAAAAGTTTAGAAATTAAACTGATAAGAACAGATAATACACTTGATCTTATTCCCAAAAGGCCAAAAAAATTTGAACTTATATAAGAAAAATATAATTTAGAAATCAAGATTCGTTTTTTTGTCATTATGGATTTAACCATTGCTAGTCAATGTTGATTTCTTCATTACAAAAATTCTGACTCTTTCTTAGATAACTGATAAGTAGTCTGGGCTCGACTAATATATCTGCTTATTAGACTTGATTTGTGTAACTATTTCAATCCTTTATTACGAAAGTATCACTTGTACTGTTTTGTTTATACTATTTGTCTTTTTTACTATCTGCATTAACTGGGTTACTGTTTTTTTCTTTTTTTCTTTTCTTGTTATTGTAACAGTTGAAATCAAAAATCTCTTAATCATGATATTGACTCTTATAGTATATGTGTAATTTTCTTGGATGGATAAATGTTATCTAAGCTTTGAAATATTTTATCCATGAATATTTGAGATCTGATAAATAGAATGACAAATGATTTAGAGAGCAAGTTTATTATATGAAAGAAGATTAATTGATTATAGATGTGTGATATAATGTCTAAATTTCAATCACCTATATGAAAAAAAAAAAAAAAAAAAAAATTTTTTTNAAAAAAAAAAAAAAAAAAATTATTATGTGTGCATAAGGACAATAGAATCCACATAAAATTATATTCATACGATTAATTGGTTGTATTGTGTTCGTTGTTAATACTGACGTTTATAGAAAAACTCCATATTTTGTTATTTAAAATGAGTTTCATATTTTTCATTTTATTTCTAAACATTGTAGTTCCATACTTTCAGATTAATCTTTAATTTCCAAAATCTCGTTCAATAGTTAATAAGTACATTAATTCTCGATTGGAATAAAGCTTCTATATCTTGTTTGACACTTCATTTGTACCAGGAAATTCGTATTTTGGTTTGAGCAACAATAAATGAGAGAAGAAGAAAAAATGTCTTGGATGTATCAAAAGAGTCAAATGTGGATAATAATTTATTTGGAGATAAAAAAAATACTTATATATTATGAGTTCCCACGTGAAAAAGAAATGGAATGGGTGACTTTAATTACTGTCATTTGGACGACCGACCGCAATTTTGTTTGATTTTGCTTATGGTATGGACGATCTCTATTTTATACTTATATGCTTTATATTTTGTCGTCCATTTAGAAATATGGTTGGTGTAACTGAATTTACTATACATTGAACAAACAAATACTATACACAACAACATCTTGTGTGATCAAATATGCTATGTGCGCATGTCGTAATTCGCTAGGGAAACATGACATGATTGTTAACAGTTATTTGTCAAAATAATAATATGGTAAGATGGTGCCAACGAATGAATTTCATGTGATGGAAAAAAAGTATCTGAAGATCTAAACTTTGTTTGACGAAAGAAGAAGAAGAATGAAATCTAAACTGTATGTTAGTCCAGGTAGGCCACCAGATAATTCTCGAATTAGAATAAAACTCAATTTTCTAAAAATTAGTCAGGGTATGAGATTCCTTCGGTAATTCTTCTGGTATATAAATGGTTAAAATATATAGCATCATAAATTTAGATGTCCAGAGTATGATTCACCTAGGCAATGATAATTCAAAACGTATACTAGTTTATTTTTTGGTCAAACATATATGCACATTTTTGTATCAAACTTCATAAATATGATACAAACTTCATAAATAAGAGAAAATGCATTTACATAACGAATGATCATATCCGATTTTTGATCTGATAACAAAGCAACAAAGATAAAACAACTATTAAATTCCACTTAATCTTTATTTTATACAAGTTTTTTAGATTAAATAATAGTTAACATTTAGTATCAAGAATAATGTAAACAAACAAACAAACATTTGGTCACCCTTTGTCCTCAAGTTGTCTAAGTTATCTTGTCTACAAAAAAAAAAGGCAAAAAAACTATCAGACATAAAACTGTTGAGTATCTAGATAAAGCTGAAATGATGCATCAATGTTTGTATTCATCCTTTAGGTTCTTATTTGACCCTGGAAAAATATACCATTTTAAAGCAATAAAATCGTACTTATCATCTAAATTCATATAAGAAGAGACGCACCAACAACAACCACAGAAAGAGAAAAACAAGTGTAACATGGTTGGGTCTTAACATATTAACATGCGGCGCATTGATAAATGACAAATTTCAGTCTGAGTTATTATGAGAGCCGTTCTACGAGTGGAAGAGTATATTTTCGAATTTATGATCGTATACAAATTACATAATGCAGCTGATGAATGAAACATTTGTTCCATCTTAGCCGTTCATCATGAAATCTCTTCAAGGGACCACATTGATCCATTGTCCGTGAACTTCTGTCATGAAATGTAAAACAGAAAAAGAGTTCAAAAGACATAATCATGTCAAGGAAAAGAGAATCTATGATTTTCAAATTAACAAAACTAATTTGTCATTGTTATTTTTTGTCAACGACTCATGGATTCAAATTTATTACTGGAGCGGGCCGAAATAAAATGAGTTCAAAATATATAAATGTGTAACTTTACTGTGGTGGCGACCTATAGCACATGCAGGTTTAACAATTAAAATTGTTTTAGCATCGATTGTGAAATTTTGACCCCAAACGTTTCAAAATCTATATTTTTTATGTCTGTGTTTTGAATACAGACGAGATAAAGTAATCAAATTATTTTTTTTGATAAATTGTAGATATTTCATTAATTGTATTGAAAAAAAAATACAAAGATAACAGATAGCTAAGGAAGTAATCAATTACTATAGTTTACTGTTTTTTCTTTTTAACCAAACGTCGTAAAACAATGTATTTTGTCAATGTGAGATTGAAATATATTTCTCATTCATATCAAACGCACAGAGGTGCATATATATACACGTGATATGTAACTAGATCCTAAATACAAGGGATATACAACAAGAATATTATACTAGAATATGGTTGAGATATGTATATCCTAATACTCCCCCTCAAGTTGGAAGGTGGAGATTGATAACACCCAACTTGGGAAGAAGATGATCGAACTGCGGTCGTCCAAGAGGCTTTGTAAGAATATCAGCTAACTGATCTTGAGTTCGAACATGTTGAAAAGTAATAAGACCCTCTTGGAAAGCATCCCGAACACGATGACAATCAGACTCTATATGTTTCGTGCGTTCATGAAAGACCGGGTTGCTAGCAATATGAATTGCCGCTTGACTATCACAAAAAAACTGTATCGGTTGGGAGTGATCAATGCCGAGTTCACGGAGAAGCTGCTTCGTCCACTTGATCTCAGAAAGAGCAGCAGCCATTGCCCGGTATTCCGCCTCTGCTGAAGACGCAGAAACAGTTTGTTGCTTCTTCGTTTTCCAAGCAATAGGAGAATTACCCAAAAGAACCACATATGAGCTTAGAGAACGACGAGAGAGAGGACAGGAAGCCCAATCCGCGTCACAATAAACCTGAACTTGAAGAGAAGCATCGCGACTTAACAAAACACCTTGACCGAGACTAGACTTCAAGTAACGAAGGACCCGCAATGCAGCATCCCAATGAGCCTGCCGAGGAGTCTTCATAAACTGCGAGAGAAGATGAACCGAATACGCCAGATCAGGCCTGGTAAATGTGAGATAAACTAACCGACCGACAAGCCGACGATATTGACTCGAATTCTCGAATAGCGGACCAGTATCAGACGCTAGCTTCTGATTTTGATCAAGAGGCACACTAACCGGCTTGCAATCCGTGAAACCAGCCTCACTCACGATATCAAACGCATACTTGCGTTGGGACAAGAAAATACCAGACCGGGAACGTGACAATTCGATACCGAGGAAGTACTTCACCGGACCCAAGTCCTTCATGTGAAATTGCTGGCCGAGATAAGTCTTGAAAGCATTAAGCTGATCAATGTCGTTACTACAAACCAAAAGATCATCTACATACACCAATACACGTAACTCAACCATTTCACGGGAAAGTGTAAAAAGAGAGTAATCCGAATAAGATTGAGTGAAACCAAACCGGATTAGTGCTGTAGACAATTTCGAAAACCAACAACGCGGTGCTTGTTTAAGCCCATAGAGTGACTTGCGAAGACGACATACTTTCCCGGGATCAGAATTTGGAAAACCTGATGGAATCTTCATATAGACTTCCTCATCAAGATCTCCATGAAGGAAAGCATTATGGACATCCATTTGATGTACATACCAACCCTTAGCAGCAACAATCGCAAGTAGAGTGCGAACTGTTGACATTTTTGCAACTGGAGCAAAAGTCTCATCGTAATCATCACCTTCTACTTGGCGATTACCCATACACACTAACCGAGCTTTATACCGTTCAATGGAACCATCATCATTGTACTTCAACTTGTAAACCCACTTCGAACCAATAGCCGTCTTGTGTTTGGGCAAATCGACAATGTCCCATGTTTTATTCTTGACAAGGGCTGCTAGTTCGGATGTCATGGCTTCACGCCATTGAGGATGAGCAAGAGCATCGGCATATTTCCGAGGTTCATGCCCATTATCAACAGCTGCAAGGAAAGCTTGGTGGCCAACAGAAAAACGCGCATTAGAAACAAAAGAAGAGAGTGGATAAGGTGATTTACCCGAGACCGATTCCGGAGACAGAGTATTGGTGCAGGTGAGTGAGAGAGAGGGGTCTTCGTGAACTGAAAAATGGGAAACATAATCCCGAAGATGTGTGGACGGAACAGAGCGACGATGGCCTCGACCGTACAATTCAACAGCCGTTACAGGTTGTTCTGGAGCCGAGAGAGAATCAGGTTCCACTTCCAAAGGAACCGAAGAAGATGGTAAGGGAAGAGAGCTCGGAACAGGGACATGTGAGCTCCCCCTGTCTTGAGACGTCCCAACATCCTGATGAGAGGCAAGTGTATGTGACAAAGGATCATTGATACACGAAATATCCTCAATCGCAGGTGACAAAGAGATTGTCTCTGTAGACGACGATGAAGATATGGACTGAAACGGAAAGGTTGTTTCATGGAAAACAATATCTCGCGAGACAAGAAATACTTGTTTGTCCAAATCATAAGCTCTCCAGGCTTTCTTTCCCAGTGGATATCCGACAAAGATACAACGGCAGCTCCGAGGATCAAATTTATTCTTCGAACGAGACCGAAGATGAACATAGCATAAGGAACCAAAAACACGAAGGTGAGTAAAGTCTGGTGGAGCTTGATAAAGGAGCTCATACGGAGATTTGCCTTTCAACATACTCGAAGGTGTTCGATTTATCAAATGAGTGGCGGTAAGAACTGCTTCGCCCCAAAAAGTAACTGGTAAGGATGCTTGAAATAGCAAGGCTCGAGAAACGTTTAGTATATGACGGTGCTTCCGTTCAACCCGTCCATTTTGTTGCGGTGTATCAACACATGAAGTTTGATGAACTATGCCATTGGAACGGAAATATGAAGCAAGACAAGTAAACTCTGTACCGTTGTCACTTCGTATCGTCTGAACATGTTTGTTGAATTGACGAACACTCATTGCGCAAAACTCTTGTATGATGGTTTTAACCTCTGATTTTTCCATCATTAAAAATGCCCAAACTGC